>LOND01004235.1:29223-40931 GCA_014220965.1 Paragonimus kellicotti
GTTCTGTGTGACATCATCTAGCCGTCTAAAATCCACACAAAAGTGGTACTTCCCGGTGGACTTCTTCACCAGTAGAACAGGCGAGTTTTACGGGCTGTTGGCTTCTTCGATAACATCCTCATTTAGCATGGTCTCTGTTTGCCTTTTCAATCCCTCTTCAAGATGAACCAGTATCCTGCGAGGTCCGTGAGGTCGGAATGTTCCCTTTGTTGGTATTTTGTGTGCAATCCAGTTGCAGAATCCGTACGGATCATCGTCGTCGTAAATACCTCAGCGTATTTCTCGATCGTGGACTGGAGCAAGGAGGCTGTGCAAGTGGGGTTTTAGCCGCGCGTACTTGGTTGACGCTATCCTGTCGCTGTCCCGTGAGTGTCAAGGAGCCATACCTGGTTGACAACTTTTTGAGCTTCAAGTCAATCACGGCATCTGTTGCAGTGAGGAAATCGGCTCCAAGGATCGTTTGCCTGGTTTCTGGGATACAATGAAACGATGCTATATGATGCGGCTGCAGATACGTAACCCACATTCTTTCACACCGTCAACCAGTAAACTATGACCTCCAACTGTCCTGATAATCGTGGATGTCGGTTCTACGTTTTGCTATTCTGCGCGAGCAATCAACGAAATAGCCGCCCTGTATCGACCAAGCACTGTTCTATCTCTCCGTCAACTTCAACCCTTGTATGTACGGCCCCCCTCTCAATTGCTCCCATTACTAGTTGACCCGCCCAACAAAAGGAACAATCATGAAACACTATTTTTAAACCTCTTAATCCGCCGGGTTGGGCAATCCTTTTCCAGTGTCCTTTTCCCCCACAGATGAAGCAGCCTCCTAGTCGATCGTTCTTCCGTGGTGCTGTTCTCAAGGCAGCTACATCCGCTGCGAGCTGCTCCATTGTCTTCTGCATTTCTTCTAGTGTCTTCTTGTCCGTATTGTCGTTCGCATCCACTGAGGCCACGGACATTACTCCCAACTCCCGCGTCACCTTCGCAAGCTCATCGAGGTCCATCCGCCGGGCGACATGGGCAATACGGACTTGGTCGCGAACCGCCATCGGGAGACCTTCAATAAACTGCTCCGTTAACAACTGCCGTCGCGGTTCTTGATCCAATCCTGGCAGAGCCCTGTCCAGCAAACCTTGCAGAGTGGCAGCGAACACGGATGGATCCGCTCCTTGTCCAAGCCTGGCCGCCTTGAACCGCCGCATGGCCTCCTGGCGGTCGGCCGGGCTGTCAAACGCAGCCACCAGCGCCTCCTTCGCAGCGGCCCACTCCATCTTCGCAGGGCCTCTTCGCGCTGCGTCCAGCACCGCCTTCGCCCTGCCCTTCACCAGCGTCCGCAGGGCAGCCAGCTTCCCACGGTCGGTCTTGACTCCGACCACTTCGGCCACGTCCTCGAAGTCCTCCAGGAACGTCCGGACGTCTCCATCTTCGAACGGCTGCGGCCAGGGTATCTTCATCCTCACGTTCGTCACGGCACCAGTTGTTGTGACCGCAAAGACGCTTGACCAGCAAATTCGTTTATTGCACGAACTCCCGTACAGGTCATGTTAAACATGGGACCACAAACGTGTACACTCATTTGCACGGCTGATGTGCGTTCACATACATTGGGTGGCAGTACGTTGTCATTCGCCCTGGTGGCACTTCTCCCATAGCGCGTACACACTATTCCAATAGTCACTTCTGGTCCGTCGTCTTCCTGGCGTTGGGGCTTGCCCTTTGTTCCCGAATGTCGCTTGTGAGTAGTATACTACTCACAATGAAACTGCTTGTTATTCAACAATAGTGGACAAATTGTAGCATGCAAATAAATGTTCAAAATCCTTTAAAGGCCGAAATGTACGCTCTCTTGGTTAAAGCCTCTCACTACAAACGTTGTCTTATATCTAGGTGAAAGTTTTTAAACGGGGCTATTTTACGATATTTGATTGGTGATACTGCCACCTTGTAAGGTTGTTACGGACATGGCTGTCAGACGCTACCATGACTTCAAAGGTCACATGACAGCTAGCTACGTATTATGGTCCATGTCTGAATGAGGTTTTGGATTGTCATGAACATGGCTAGTGTGTGTTGAAATGCATGGAATGCGAAATGTCGTCAGCAAAGCGACATCAACAACCGATGGCCTCACTTTCCGGTAATCGCACAACAGTCGGTGACCTCCCGTTTGCAGCTTGTGGCGTAGAGTATTGCGGACTTCTGAAAATTCGGTTTGGTAGAAGCATTTGTAAAAGATATGGCTGTCACTTCGCTTGTTTGAGGAGAGGAGCTACACTTTTGGAAGAAGCACAGTCGATGTCAGCGGACGCCTTTTTAATGGCTCTAATGAGGTTCCTTGACCGTCAGTGTGTGCCGGAAGTTACGTACATCTTTAACGGATCAGACATTGTAGGCGTGGAATCAAAACTGAGAGGAAAGTTACCTGCCTGTAACCAAGACAAAATCCGTCCGGACTTCAATGGTTTACGGTAATGACTAGCAGTTTACTCCCCCCACTGCTAGTCATAGGGGCAAGAGAACTCGGTCACAATAGACACTAAACCCGCAGCTACCTCATTGTTGAGAAATCGTGCTAGTTTCGAGGGCCGGTGTTAAGTATCTGCATGCGGTGAGTGTGACGACAGTCGTGGGTTTGACAGAACATTGGTGATCACGCTGCCTTTTTTCATTTACTCCCTTCTCTTTGAACGTTCTTCTTCTTGCATTCAAAATCTTCTTGGTAACAACTGTAAGCCTTCCCCGCAAAGTCTGACACGACCATTCGGATTATTCGTGTGACAAACTGATCTTCCGCTGAACGTTAATTACGATATATTACTGAAGCTTGATATCGCTTTACTTGTCAGAGCTTGCTCTCTCTCAGTTTGTCCATCCCTACTTCCCACTTCTCTATCTTTGTTTACGTGTACCTTAGTTTCACTTACGCCTTATCGCTTTGCCGTTACGTGACTTCTTGTAATTGATCATGTCTCCGTGAAACATTGGTCTTGGAATTGGAAAATTTGGTAGATTCAATATCGAGGTTTGTTGTTATCTTCTTCCATTTAGTTTTTAGTATTTTTCTCGTACTTTGGCGCGTTATTAATAACAAACTCGTTTTTACGAATATCCTTCTCTCAATTGAAATCGGTTGTTCAGCAAGCTCAAAATTTATAAACGCTCGCTGCATCGAGGAGCGTGACTATTCTAGATCCAGCCCATCGATAGATGTTGTAAATAGTTTGAGTGTAGCTCGAAAACTTATAAAGGTCGGGAGACTATCAACTGATGCCAACTTTCCCGGTTTGAACTGTCTGGAGGATCTGAATCTTCACGACAGCTGACTTACTTCAGACATCTCCGAGGAATGAACTCTAGAAAAATCAAGCATAAATACCGGGAGGTTCACAGTGCAATTAACTTCATTCAACCCAGTATGGTAGGAAGTGACTTGAAAATTCAAACACCGGAATTACACTAACNCAGATGCAGGCTAAATATCCGCTCAAAATAAAAGAGGCAATCTGTTGCGATGATTATTTCTCAATTCTCGTTACCGATCTATCCTGATAAATCAACCATCCATCCTTTGACTTGACTCAGTGCAGCTTCATGGAACAAGGCATATTGTTGACTGAAGATCAACATTTGACGATGGATTAGAATGAGCCACAATTCTTACAAAAGACGTTGAAAGGAAGAACTCGCTTGTGTACACTAATTATCGGTAGGTTCAGCGATTGTAGGGATATTTTCTCACTTCATGATATTGTTTATTCGACCGTCTGGTGTTATTTTAGAACTGATAGCTGCACTACCTGAGAAACTGGAATCATCTACCACCCCCGCCCCCAAATACAGCTCCAGCAAATGATTACCGACCGATGCATATGGGCAAAAGGAATTTCACGTGTACTCATCCTGGCAGGCTTCAACTTTCCACGGATGAATTTCGACTATTTAAGATCATCAGGCAGCGGAAGTTTCCAGCGTCATTAGGTTGTTCAATAATACTGTGGACCTAGGCTTTCATTGAACATATCCAAAAAGCAAAGAGATGGTGCCACGGTAGCCTGTCATACAGACTGGAACCAACGATGGTTAGCGGTATCATCCGAATCTCTTCTCTGCGTGTATCTGACCACGTCACCGTCTCGTTTGGCTCTGTATGTAATAACACTTGGGTTGAAAACTCTTGGAGTACACAGTACGTGTTCCACCGAGCAGATTTTTCCGACATCAAGAAGTTACTGGATGGAGCAACATAGGACTATATTTACACGATGTTTGTAAATGCAAACTGGACATCAGCTAATAATGTTTTCCAGCAGTTGATTGAGAGTTATATGTCCCTCAGACTTCCCCGACCACAAAACGTTAAAAGCTGTTTGCGGCGAAGAACTCGCAAAATCATGCACTTCAAACTTAAGTCTTGGAACCAATTTCAACTAGAGGGTGCTGCATAGGCCCGTATTCACTAAAGCGCAACGCGCAAGCAACGCAACACGAATGTAAGACATGATGGTTCTGGCTTTCAGAGTGGCCCGGCAATTCGTTCGAAAGAAAACCTCAGTGTTTTTCGCCTACCTGTCCAGTATACCAAAGTCAAAGTCAGGGATACCCAGTAATGCCACTACAATTAGTTCAACTGAATCCAATACTGAGGCAGCTGAAGTCGCTGTCACTGAATTAAGTGTAGCATTGCAAACTAGTCATGACTCACCTCAGCTACGACGAGTACCGACATCTGACTCCCAGCAGCCTTCGAGAACTTTTAGATATCACACTAGACACGACCGAATTATCATATGTGAACGCTCAACCACTTTCGCTTGTGAGTAATGATCAGGTTGCCCGATCGTCTCGAGAGGAGACAGTTACTGTCTGTTAACTCCAATCGATAACCCCGCGATTAGGACTTCCTAGACAGGTCGAAATCTCCGATCTCATTAAACCTGCTAGGCGATATTTTAGATTACTGATGAGTAGTCGGGGATTTGGTTAATTTCAAGTTGAACATCACTCCACAATTGATCTAACAATACACTTTTGGTGCGCGCGTCTCGTGTCCTAGCTGCTTACGCTCAGTGTAGATCGGAATTGCCTATATTGAGCTATTTGGTGACAACGTTGTGAGCTGACTGTTGGTGTTCGTATCTCTGTATGGGACTAATCCACTACAAATTGGTGAACCATTGTGTTGACTTTTGTTGCATGTATTGTCAAAGTGTATTTTATTCCGCAGTCTTTTTTTTGACTACGGTTCTCTCCAGAAGTCCCGGTATTCACTCTCTCTCTCCTGGTTTGGTCCTCATTATTATGCCTCCTGACATTGAGCAGCAATCAGCTGCTCTGGAGAACAATGTTATCTTCAAATTTCCTGAGTTTGGCAATAGATACCTTAGGCTGTGGTTCGTACAGATCGAAGTTACTTCTGACTTTCAGCAAATCCAGTCGCAGCGCACCATGTATTACTACACCGTCTCAAATTTGCCTAAGACTGTGACTGCAGAAGTTGCGAGTATGATTTGTGGATGTTCCGCTGGGAATCCTTACAATGTTATTAAATCGGCCAGTATTAATAGGATGGCAACTTCTGACGAGAATGAACTTCACAAACTTCCTATCGGCGTTAAGTTGAGAGATACATTATCGCATGATCCAGTTGTCGAACAAGCAGACTATCAACGAACCGGTGTTGCGTGAGTTGTGGCTTCAGAACCTCCCTCGCGAGCTCCGTCACACATTGGCTGTTTTGGAGGACACACCGTTGATTAAACTAGCAGAGTTGGCTGACCAGGTGCTCCACAATTGTGCTGCTCAGCAGGTAGCCCATGTGCAAACGTCTTGCAGCCTAGACACCCCCAACGAAAAGTCTTAAATCTGAAAGAGTAATTTTAACAAATGAGTTTGCAACTAACCACGTTAACAGAGCTGCTAGCAGATAAGCCGCCAACAGCGCGATTAAAGTTTCACTCACAAAATGGATCGTGCACACGACAGTTCGTTAGGAGTGTATGCTATTGCCACCGTCGGTTTGGTACGCGTGCTCGTCGTTGCAATCAGTCTTATCCTTTCGGAAGGGTCAAAACCAGACGGGAAACGACCAAATCAGTCAGTAATGGCGATGACTGCCGCGGGCCCGCACTTATGTCGCTTGTTGTATGTATCCCACCGTTTAACCTTCCCTCAATTTCTACATGGATGTCGGCGCCCAGGTTAGTGTTATTTCACCCATTGGTGACAAGCACAACAAAAACCACTGTTGTATAACTTACAGGATAACTGCACCGTCATAAAGACTTACGGAGAGAAACTACTCACCATCGATCTCAGTCTCCGTGGACAGTTTCATCGGACATTTACCGCCGCAAGTATATAACACCAATTGCTGGATTTGATGTCCTCACCTCCCCTGGCCTCGTGGTGAATGTAAGGATTCGGAAACTACTGGGCAGCACAACAGTTTTGGGCGTACACGGGAAGGTAATTTCGATTACTTCATTGAGATTACATTTGGCATCGACAGACAACAGTGTCATGACTCTGCTTCGACAGTTCCCACGCCTTATCAATCCATCAGGCTCACTGTCACAAGTAAAACACGACGTTTTCCACCACATTACCACCAAAGGACCACCTACCGTCGCACATCGCCGCTGGTTACCATTAGAGGGACTCAAAGGTGCCGAAGTTAAATTCGAAAACTTTCTAAAACTCGGAATCATTCAGCCGTCCAGTAGCCCTTGGGCTTCACCCTTGCATATGGTACCTAAAACCTCACCTGGCGACTGGCGTCCGTGTGGTGATTATCGCGCTTTAAACAATGCCACCGTCCCTGACAGGTACCCAATTCCTCACATTCACGATTTTTCCATCGGTCTGCACGGTATGACCATTTTCTCAAAACTCAATTCGGTTCGGGCATACCACCAGATCCCCGTGGCTCCAGGAAGATGTAGGCGAAGACGGCAATCACTACCCCATTTGGACTATATGAATTTGTCCGCATGCCATTTGGGTTGCGAAATGCAGCTCAGACCTTTCAAAGGTTCATGGACCAAGTCCTCCGTGGTCTGCACTTTGTGTTGTCTAGATTGACGACATTCCGTGGTGAGCGAGGACGCACATCCACACACGTCACAACTCCGTGCAGTTTTGGAACGTTTTACTGTCCTCACAGATCACAAACCACTTAGTTATTCTTGTCAACGCCAGGCCCGACTACTATTCTTCGAGGAAATTCGACAGTTGGACTACATCTCCCAGTTCACAACAGGCACAATATATTGCGGGAGATAAATCGCAGTTGTCGACGCCTTATCCAGAGTTACCTTAAGTGACCTACATTGAACTGATGCCATCAACTTGAATGAATTAGCAAGATAACAAGATAACGGTTTGGAATTGCAGCAGTGTCGCACCTCTTCCAACTGCGAAGGCACAATCATATGCGATACCACGACAGTCAGCCCTCGCCCATTTGTGCCAGTAAACTTCAGACGTTCTGTTTTTAACAGTCCTCACTGCATGTCGCATCCAACCAATCGTGCTACTGTCAAGCTGATTTCAGACCAACTTTGTAAGGGCCGGAACATGCATAGGGACATACAAGAATGGGCGAGAACTTGCCTTGATTGTCAACGCAGCAAAGTCCACAGACATACCATCACGACTCCCGGCACATTCGCTAACCCCGACGCACGTTTCAGTCACAGTCGGGTCGTTACCTTACTCGAAAGGTCATCGGTATATCTTGACGTGCGTTGACCGTTTCACCAGATGGCCAGTGGCAATACCCCTCCCTAACACGAATACTGAAACAGTTGCGCGAGCGTTCATGGACGGGTGGATCTCAAACTATGGTGTTCCAACTACTGTAACCACTGATAGAGGCACACAATTTCGAATCAACGACTTTAACCGGTTACTCGGAGTCGATCACATCAAAACCACTGCATACCATCCGGCAGCAAATGGTCTGGTCGAACGCTTTCATCGTCAGCTGAAGGCCGTTTTAAAAGCGCAGCTAGACTTCCAGCGTTGAACTGTTCACTCATCCCTTGTCATGGTAGGAGTTCGATTAATTGTTGAGGAAGACACAGGTTGACCGACGGCAGACATAGTTTACGGCCGTTCGCCTCCCTGGTGAACTGCTCTACTTGTCGGACGCCAGCTACACTAATTTTGACAGTAACACTTTCGTGCAACGAAGTGAAGTCATTCCATGGGGAGAATGCGTCCTCCGTCCACTAAGTTAAATACCGAACAGGAAGAAAAGCACTGCACTCCGGAGTTTTGCGGTTTTCTTTTCGTTTGTATCAGTGCAGTTTAGGAGTTACTTCGATAAATCATATTTCGTACCGTTCTGTATGATTAAATAATTCCCAAAGTTTTTTGAGATCGATCTCAATAGATCCCATGACGCACTGAGCATTGTTGGACTTATAGTTGTTCACATCAAGTCACGCCTACATACCCTATTGCTTCGGAAGTCGATCCTATTTCTAATGACTCGCAGTCTACTGAAGCTTGTATCCTCACATCCCAACCTAAAAACCTCTTTTGACCGTCCCTGCTATGGCTCAGGCCAGATTATCAGATGAACGACCTCTTTCAGAGAGTACTGTGCTTAACATTTTCTCATTTCATCGAGCGTTTTCATCCTTCTAACGCTCTAGGGAGGGAGTTCTAAGCTGGTATTGTACATATTTTCATATTCCGTTTTATTTCTATATACAGTCTACATCAGTTATTATTGTACAAAATGAACACCACTTGTTTGAATTGATTCGACTTAACAATACACTTTTGGTGCGCGCGTCTCGTCTGGGTACCAGATAAATTTTGAAGTATTCTCCGTGTACTCTGACACTGTATGATCTGTCGGATAACTAGTACCTCAGCCAGCCTAGCAGTTTCCAGTTATTTCCACAGGACTCAGTCTTAGCTGGAAGCATTTGGTGATCGACCCTACTAAATGCTTTTACGAAATCAAGATATACAATATCTACATCCCGGCCGAAGTAGTTCGTACAATGGTGATGTAATGGAGTGGAAATTTTTCACGAACCGACTGTAGTACCCTGCTCGACCCAGAAATTGTCTCAGCGTGCGCTTAGAATTCGGAGCCACGGCCTCTCTAATTGTCAATATTTTCTCCGGCAGAGGCCTGATTTCACCTTGACCCACCTTGTGTCCCAGTAACACCACCGATGATCGTCCGATTTGCGACTTGTCGGCATTAATCCGGAGTCCTGAGTTCTTAATTCGATTTAAGACAGCATCTATATGGGCAGCATGTTCCGATTCCGTGTTACTATATATAACAATGTCATCTCCATATACCGCCACATTATCCAGTCGTTTTACCAGCTGAACCATCAGGCGTCGAAATGTGAACGGTGCCCCGGATAGGCCAAACGGCATGCGCTTGAATTGGTACTGTTTTTCGCCTACCGTGAATGCGGTTTTCTCACGATCCGTGGGTTTGATTGGTACCTGCCAGTATCCGGAGCGTAAGTCCAACACCGTGAACAACTTCGCCTGTTGCAGCTTATCAAAAATATCAGCGACGGACGGTATTGGCACAACTGTGTTCTGTGTTACCTCATTTAGCCGTCTAAAATCCACACAAAAGCGGTACTTCCCGTTGGACTTCTTCACCAGGAGAACAGGCGAGTTGTACGGGCTGTTGGCTTCTTCGATAACATCCTCATTCAGCATGTTCTGTATTTGCCTTTTCAATTCCTCTTCAAGATGAACCGGTATCCTGCGGGGTCCGTGAGGTCGAAATGTTCCGATTGTTGGTATTTCATGTGCAATCCAGTTGCAGAATCCGTACGGATCATCGTCGTTCGTAAATACCTCCGCGTATTTCTCGACCGTGGACTGGAGCAAGGGGCTGTGCAAGTGGGGGTTTTAGCCGCGCGTACTTGGTTGACGCTATCCTGTCGCTGTCCCGTGAGTGTCAAGGAGCCATACCTGGTTGACAACTTTTGAGCTTCAAGTCAATCACGGCATCTGTTGCAGTGAGGAAATCGGCTCCAAGGATCGTTTGCCTGGTTTCTGGGGACACAACGAAACTATGCTTTACGATATGGCTGCCGATACGCACCCCACATTCTTTCACACCGTCAACCAGTAAACTATGACCTCCAACTGTCCTGATCATCATGGATGTCGGTTCTACGTTTTGCTTTTCTGCGCGAGCAATCAACGAAATAGCCGCCCCTGTATCGACCAAGCACTGTTCTATCTCTCCGTCAACTTCAACCCTTGTATGTACGGCCCCCCTCTCAATTGCTCCCATTACTAGTTGACCCGCCCAACAAAAGGAACAATCATGAAACTATTTTTAAACCTCTTAATCCGCCGGGTTGGGCAATCCTTCTTCCAGTGTCCTTTTCCCCACAGATGAAGCAGCCTCCTAGTCGATCGTTCTTCCGTGGTGCTGTTCTCAAGGCAGCTACATCCGCTGCGAGCTGCTCCATTGTCTTCTGCATTTCTTCCAGTGTCTTCTTGTCCGTATTGTCGTTCGCATCCACTGAGGCCACGGACATTACTCCCAACTCCCGCGTCACCTTCGCAAGCTCATCGAGGTCCATCCGCCGGGCGACATGGGCAATACGGACTTGGTCGCGAACCGCCATCGGGAGACCTTCAATAAACTGCTCCGTTAACAACTGCCGTCGCGGTTCTTGATCCAATCCTGGCAGAGCCCTGTCCAGCAAACCTTGCAGAGTGGCAGCGAACACGGATGGATCCGCTCCTTGTCCAAGCCTGGCCGCCTTGAACCGCCGCATGGCCTCCTGGCGGTCGGCCGGGCTGTCAAACGCAGCCACCAGCGCCTCCTTCGCAGCGGCCCACTCCATCTTCGCAGGGCCTCTTCGCGCTGCGTCCAGCACCGCCTTCGCCCTGCCCTTCACCAGCGTCCGCAGGGCAGCCAGCTTCCCACGGTCGGTCTTGACTCCGACCACTTCGGCCACGTCCTCGAAGTCCTCCAGGAACGTCCGGACGTCTCCATCTTCGAACGGCTGCGGCCAGGGTATCTTCATCCTCACGTTCGTCACGGCACCAGTTGTTGTGACCGCAAAGACGCTTGACCAGCAAATTCGTTTATTGCACGAACTCCCGTACAGGTCATGTTAAACATGGGACCACAAACATTTGCACGGCTGATGTGCATTCACATACATTGGGTGGCAGTACGTTGTCATTCGCCCTGGTGGCACTTCTCCCATAGCGCGTACACACTATTCCAATAGTCACTTCTGGTCCGTCGTCTTCCTGGCGTTGGGGCTTGCCCTTTGTTCCCGAATGTCGCTTGTGAGTAGTATACTACTCACAACGAAACTGCCTGTTATACAACAGTAGTGGACAAATTGTAGTGTGCATGTAACTGTTCAAAATCCTTTAAAGGCCGACAATGTACGCTCTCCTGATTAAAGCCTCTCACTACAAACGTTGTCTTATATCTCGGTGGAAGTTTTTAAACGGGGCTATTTTACGATATTTGATTGGTGATACTGCCACCTTGTAAGGTTGTTACGGACATGGCTGTCAGACGCTACCATGACTTCAAAGGTCACATGACAGCTAGCTACGTATTATGGTCCATCTGTGAATGAGGTTTTGGATTGTCATGAACATGGCTAGTGTGTGTTGAAATGCATGGAATGCGAAATGTCGTCAGCAAAGCGACATCAACAACCGATGGCCTC
>LOND01004237.1:7311-25618 GCA_014220965.1 Paragonimus kellicotti
CCAGGTTATGATGACAACCTAACAAATTCTTAGTCACTGCGGTATAAAATTGTTTTTCAATTGAATGGCCTTCAACTTTGCTTTCAATTTCGTGTAAGTGGATCTCGCTAATCGATAAAAACGTGAAGATGATTCAACTATTCGGAAAGCCCACATCTCTAAATTGTAAAATTCCTCATCGAAAACCTAAAATGAAAACGTGATAAAAGAGTTTATTCATTAGGCCTAAAATTACGGTGCATGGGTCTTGTATTTCTTAAGTTACGGGTGACCCTAATGAAAGAAAATGAAAGAGTATCCATCCTTTGGAAATACTCCACGTAATCCAATTAGTTCGCTTGCAACCACTTAGCACATTCAGGCAAATGACCACGTTTTGGAACCCTGCATTTAGATTTTGACTTCCGATTTCTAACTTCGGGTTGGGATTTTCTCATTCCAACCTCTCTTTTTGGAGACAGTTTTCTTATGTCTAACTGCTTCAGCTGAGTAGAAATTAGGTTTTCGATGAGGAATTTTACAATTTAGAGATGTGGGCTTTCCGAATAGTTGAATCATCTTCACGCTTTTATCGATTAGCGAGATCCACTTACACGAAATTGAATGTTACATTTTATTCTTATTTGTACAGATAGCAAAGTTGAAGGCCATTCAATTGAAAAACAATTTTATACCGCAGGACCCTGGTCACCATGTTACTGAGAATGTTAGGTTTTGCTGAACTTTCCATGAATCATTCTGCAGAGCTTAGGTAGGTTTCGAGTTGAAAATCAATGCTGTTTTGAAGAATAGGGATATCCAAAACGTCTATGAGAAAACTAATATCTCTGTATAAATATATTGGCTGTATCCGGTGTCATCCTTTTAATGGAAGTAATAACCTTAACATTCAAAGTATATTATAACATAGCCGGGTTCGCATAAATAATGAAAACCTGGATGTTGGATCAAAGGTTTCACAAGGTCCTACTAGAAAACCACGTTCTTTAGTGTACTGAGGTCATTCTCTTTTCCCAGTTGCTTGACGGCGGTCTTGTCTTTGATGTTTGTGCCGCTTCCCGGTTGGTCATTTGCTTCCATATTTTCTGGCTATCGGTAATTTCTTTACTTTTGCCTGGTCTCTACCCATTCAGTCTATAGGGTACCAATATTCAACGGTCTATTTGCTTCCTACAGCAGTGAATGGAATGTATCAATCGTGCGCAAGTACTGATCATTATAAGGCGTAATACTTATTTGGTCAGTCTATCGATTGACTTGTTTGAGTAAACAATGATGACTGTGAACTTGTTAAGAAAAAATACTCGTCGAACTTAGCATTAGCACCAGTCAAAAAATTGGATTGTTTGACCACGCCATTAAATTTGTCTATAGAGTTGTCTATTACAGCTGCTTGTCATACTTTTGTTAATAAAGTACACCGTTCGAGGTTAAGGACCCAGTATTACTTCAGACACGAGAAGAGTTGTCAATACACTTTTATGATTTGCTGTGTCGAAGAGATCAGTTGATCATTTCACCATCGCTACCAGAGGTTGTACTTGATGAGTTGTACAATCATGATGTATCCAACAGCAACGTTGGTTTGGTCCGTTGCTAGATTGCCTATTTTGTCGAGGTTTGGATAAGTAGTGAATCAAATACGTTTTCATCACAATGTCATAATAAAACTGAAATTAACACATTAGGGACCTATTGGGAAGCTTACTAGGTCATAGTTCCAACGATAATACGTGGAGAGACATACTGGAGAGCGTATTAGTGCACTGAGTACAAAGGCACAAAAAACGTGAACAGTACTGCTATTGAGATAAGACTGGAACTTTTCATAAGAGTCAGCCTATAATCACAGTATCAGTCACGGAGAAAATTCCTAAATCTGTGTACAAAAAATTTAAAATGTATTTTAAGGGAGAACTACTTGCAAAGAATCTGAACTTTTCTGGTCTTCGGTTGTTCGCCGAGTTTAGTATTCAGATTGCAAACGTTTCACCACCAAAACAACCTGACTTCGTCAGTGGGTAATTTTATGAGCGTATAAAACTGAATGTTGTGGTGACCGCCCACCAGTACACTATAAATGCCAAACCCGGCGAACAACCGAAAACCTGAAATCGCAATCCGAGCTACCAATTCCATCCCTTTTCTTAATACTCACAGTTTGGACTTTCGTTGGGTTCGTATTAGCGACAGAAACGATATGCCCGGACGCAGCAAGCTCCTCACCAGCTGAAGCAAAAAACCATGCGGGAAGCTCAGAAATTTGCAATCCAGTCCAAATCTTGACTTTTCGCAACTGAGTCTCCTAGAATTATAAAATCTGTCACACTATTGTTCACTAAAATAGGTTGTCACAAATCCGTTCTCAGCCTAACAATGATGAAACCACGAGCGCGACGATTTAAAAAAACACCACTTTGTTGCTGATCTCCATATTCCGTGAGCTGTCGGTTCATGTTCCGTCACATTTTTTGCTGATCACAAACACATCACAGATGCCCATCCACTTTTGCACTATCAAATCAATCTAAGCCACTTCAGTAATATTCTTCCCGTATTTCGAAAGATGAAGTTTCAGTTAATTCACATGTCCGCAAACCCAGCAACTGAAAGAACTTCAACGTAGTGACTCACTTTAGAACATCGAGTGCGTTTGGGTGTTTGCGTAGGACAGTAATGAGACACGAATAACTATATGAATTCACTTTAAACAAACCATTCAGTCGTAAACATGTGGACATAATAGCGATACGAACAACGATGCCTAAATGGAACGATAAACGTATAGATCAACAGGGATTTTCGGCGATGCCCACGATTACATTCAGGGTCCGTAAATATTAATGGCTAGTGGGTTTGGGTCTATGGATTGTGTTGCTCACAGCTAATCAATAAAGCTTCAAATTACTTCGAAATTTCTGAGTTGCCAGCATTCATCACATCGGTAAACAGTAATACAACCATTGGTTTGTAAACTACCGCTGCTATCTTGTGAGTGAGGATGTTTCGATTCGTGAGTTCTGAAAGTCACTCACCAGATGCTATGTCAATGCATTTTTCGCCAAATTGGTATACTCTCCCAGGTCAAGATTTCAAAATTTCCCGATCCTCTATTAATTTGAACGTTTCCGGACGTGAGAGACAACTTAAATATATAACGAAGGAGCTCGTTACGTAAATGGCAACATAGAAAGCTGAATCGGTTGCGGCAGCAAGTTTAACATTAGTTACACCATGAGCGCGCATCAGGTTACCGCTGAACATCTTTCTAAACGTGTTCCTCACATTATCGTCTCTGAAAGAATGCTTCAAATAGACGTCAATTTTGATTGGTTTACTGATGGTTCCGAGAACCTGTTGACAAAAAATCTTTTGTGCAACAATGTCTACTCGGATTGTGGTCAACTATCCGAACGCGTGCTTGAAGCCGAATAAATCAAAGTACAAGCCAGCGACATTTAGTATGCCACATTATCAACAATCTAACTTTGTTGCTCTGTTCTGTCCACGTTGATTTGTGGTACACTGATCACTCGGAAGATCCGTTTGAACAGGGTCTGATCGATATAGTCTAGGAGGACGGTGTTAGGGTCGGGGTAAACCTGACCCGAAGAACACGATTCTGTTGTCAGAAATCCGATATCTCAAGTCGTTACTGAGATATGCATCGGCGTGGGATTCAAATATTTCTTCGCGCGCTCACGCCGCCACAAGGTCAAGGATTTTCTATAAATACAGACCAGTTTCTCATGTAAATTTGCAAAGCGTCTGGTGGCTAAATACATTGCTTATCCGGAGTCTGCTTTGTCCGTGTTCTCATTGGTTCTTGTCGTTCACAGTGTTGGGGCCAATCGGAAGGGGTTTCTAATCGCGTTATTCGTTCATCGTTGTTCGTGTCAGTTATTCGCGTTCGTGTTCAATAGGACTCAGTTATAACACCCATCAATCGTTCGTAATCGAAAGCTACTCATATACATGGGTAGGCAGAGTTGACTACCATTATCACATTCCAATTTTAGTATTTTGTCCAACCAGTTATTAAATATAAGGCTTGTACGACCTCAAGTTGTCCAGGGCAGAGAAGATTGTACAATTTCGGTCATGAATAAGCCAAAAGAGATCCGAAAGTGTTCCCCTTGTCCGAAAAGTTACTTGTTAAAAATAGTTAGACATAAAGTAAAACCACACTTAATCCATACAGAGTTACGGATGTATCGGGTGAAGTAAAATATGGCATTTCATCAAAAGCCATATCGACAATAAATTTATTCGTCAGTTACATACAAGACTGTATTGCTGTGCAGTCACTCAACCTTGCTCACTACAGCAAACGATTGACACTCACCAGCTGGGAACGTTAAACTGGTCTTTGACCTTAAAATCTTGAGCACATTGCCTTTACATGGATCGAGATCGTGGCTTAAATGGCCAGCACCAAGTGAACTGCTTTACTCGAGTCATAAACGCTCGCACGTAGGATATTACTGACTCGACAATGATTTCCACTTGAACTAAATTCGTATAACAGTTTGTGACTTCTCACTGTACTATGTAGATATAGGTTGAAAACGACTCACAAATGATTCCGACTTTCACGATCAGATAGGGCTTTTAATCGGCCTGCTTCGAGTAGTGTAAAAGTTTTGAGACTCTGTCTGAATAGAAAAGTTACAGTTACGCATGCGTACTGTCTAATTTATACGACCTAACGTTTAACTTACTCATCAGTAATCCTATGATTTTAGGTAGCAAAAAATGATCGTAACAGATTTCTCGAACAATTTTGGCAGACAGACAGTATCAGAGTTAACCACTGTACGGATGCAATTTCATAGTTAGTTCAGCTACGGATAGACGAGCTTGCGATGTAAACCAGGAACAACTGAAAAACGTAACATGGTGTGTGTGCAGATAAGGGATATTATCCTATTCTGGATAGAATTTATGGAGGTGCATATATAAATATCACATTTGACAGAACGGTCAAAATCAAAGTTCTGAATAAAACGTTTTCGCAAGGTGTGTGGCATAGTAACGATAAACGTTGAACCTCATCCACAATTGATCGAACCTATCGCATTTCTGCAAACTTCACGCTTAACTGCTTTTGAGCTTTAGATTCGAGTTTCGCTTTTGTTAGAGCTCGTCAGTGGTGCGTATCCTCGCAAACGACCAGGACTAGACCTCCGGCCACGCTTTCACGGGGAAATCGTGTTGACTGCTGTGCCGTTAACTCCGCATTAGGCACAGTTAAATTCGCTTGGGAGTAATGCCCGGATTGTTTGATCGCTCCCAGAGAGGATACAGTAACTCTTCTGTTAACTCTAGTGGATGACTCCACGACTAAGACTTATCTCCAAGTTAAAATCGTAGCAATCATTAGCTTGTTAAACAATATTTCAGGTATTGGTGAGTAGTAGGGGATTTTGGTTTAAACAAGCTGACTGAGAAAGTCTACAAGATTGAGACGGCTGTGATCACTTGTGAGTGACGCTCAAGTTATGATAATTAAAATTTTCTACTGCTCTCTACTGACGACAAAATTAGCAGTGTTTACGGAAATTTCGAGTATAACAGGATTTTCCATTAGTCTAACAAAGTGTCAAAGTGCATTGGCAACAAAATCGGATAACAGCAGACGAGCAGTACATCTTGCGCGGAGAACACACGCGTTGATGAAGCGACCATTTACTTCAACCGGGCTGGAAGGAGACTCAAAAGCCCCATATGCAAAGAGATAGCTTCTTAAGTTTTGTGGAACAGTCAGTAACGTGAAGTGACCACAGCAGACTGTTATTCAAGGTGGCCCCTAGATATCTGACAGGAAGGGATCGAGCTAAACATTCCATGCATACATGAAGAGGTTGGTGATTACTTCAAAAGTAATTACGTCAACTATCTCTAATGAACAACATATGACAATATATTTGAATATGCCAAGTGGCACACTAAACTCTTTACTGACTTGGCAAACTGCGCAGCAAGGCGGATAAAAATAGGTTGGGAAACTGGTGCTTAAAAACACCTCATTTGCATAAGTTGCTAATACGTGTGATAATGAACTGTCATGAATGTTACTTACAGTGACAACAAGAATGTAAGAAAGATCACA
Organism: Paragonimus kellicotti; assembly: GCA_014220965.1. Classification (NCBI taxonomy): domain Eukaryota; kingdom Metazoa; phylum Platyhelminthes; class Trematoda; order Plagiorchiida; family Troglotrematidae; genus Paragonimus; species Paragonimus kellicotti. The sequence goes on from LOND01004237.1 coordinate 13,424, forward strand.
CCCTGGAGAACAGTAAAGCCAGTGGAATGCGATGGACTACGATCAATAACTTGCATTAATTGTCCACGATTGGTAATGGACTCGCGTAAACGTTTGAGTTCTGAGTACTTCAATCAGTTCTCCTTGAGAGGTTAAGGTGCAGTTTGTTTACTGAATTAGCCAAATCCATCATCGTGGTCACAGAGACAAGTGGAATAGCCCTAGATTGTACATCAGCTGATAACGCACTAGAAGTAATCATTCGGTGACGTCAACGATAAGCAAGTTGAATACGGTAAACGCGCTGATGGATGAAGTGTTTACCTGAGCATCCGTTCACACAAACATTAGTTTCAAAAAATGCCTGATGCTGCGGACTTGCGTCAAGTTGGGAAAACTTTTACCCACGACTACTGGTGCGTTAGATGGCTGAAGTAATTGACACATTGATTTACAAACTAACCAATGAACCTTAGGCCATAACATTAGTATCTGCGCTTCGTAGTAGCCGGTGTGTCTACAGATCTTCGTAGGAAAACTCCAGTTATGTGGCAATTAATCTTCAGGTTCTATCGTAATGCACGTGGATGCACGCGGATAACTAAGTTGTAATAAATTCATCATGTATTTTGTGGCATGTGGGATGTACACACCAATACCTATACCGATAAAGGTATCCTGAGCTTGTGTGTTGGCAATGTCGTTCACAGATAACCAATGCAAATCGGTGTAATCACTCCGGTAGTGGAACGCAACTTACTCACACCATCTTTGCTTATAATCGTGTAAGTTGTGTTCATCAACAACTGGGCTTCTGACTCATGTTGTTCGTGTTTGCTCTTAATTCAGATTAATTGTCGAACCCCTCTCTTCGAAAGATCACTGCCTTCCAGTGTTTCCAGTCCGCGGAAGGTTGCATTGATACCTAGGTACTTTGATGTTGCATGGTTAACTCCTATCGTTTCCGGTATCGCCAGGTTTAATCTAGGGCTTTTATTATGCAACAAACACAAATCACAGCAGATTTTTTCAAATTTTGGTAACTGTTTTCTAATATCAATAAGACATCAGTATGATATCCGTGAAAACTGTAGTCGAGGATGTGTAATACACAGACGCAAGAAGGCGTGTATTTTATGCTGAACCTATCCACAAAGCGTCACAGTACAACTGCCCAGTATGCACCCTGTAGCAAATCTTGTTCCAACGATCATTGTATGCTCTCATCTGAATACTGGAAGCACACAACCACAAACTAATAGTCTGTCGTGAACTCACGTGCTGAACGTAAAACACGCCGTTCTGCCGCTTCCTTCAATCGAGCCATCTGAAACAGTTGAGTAAATAACTGTTAGTGTTTTCACAGATACCCTAGTGTTGATGTCTATCTGTGGGGGGCATGCAGATTAATGAATACGCTGAATGAACACACAAAATGCTGCTTTGAAAAATGAAGTATAATTTCATCACTTGAAAGGCGCACGCGTTGAAAAATACCGTGAGCGCGTTATCAGACTACCGTTAAGTAGGTAGTGTGACTTTCTAACGGACTACTCATAACAGCTGTGAAACGTATGCAATCTGAACGTTTAACTGTCTCTTCAGATTTCCTGAAGTGGATACATGTCGTTGGGAGTTCAGGCGCTTGAAACTTCTCTGTTGTTTGTAGGAAACCAACAGTATAGCGTAAGATGTGTGCACGGACGTTTTGTTTACAGCAGTCCTAAAACTTACTATAATGACTGTTCCGCTGAAAAGTGTCTAATTTTGCTTACCATCCAGAGGAAGGCACATTCCAGTTTTAATCAAGCGAAGGCTTGCAGCTACAGTCAGACTCCGCGAAGGTCGTGTTCATTGAGGAAACTATGTCACCGCCGACTTCAGCGAGGAAGGACCCGGTCGCCTTGATCCGCCATTCAAATGTAATGTATGCTTTCACCCGTACTCGTACACAAGACATCTCACGCTATGCTGTTAGCCATTTTTCGAATTATTTTGTTGTCATAGGAGGTTCATGTTCCAGACAGTCAAAAACCCCTAGGTTATATGTCAGAGCTAAACAGCTTTGTAAATTTACTAACCAGCAACTGCACCGTCGGACGTGTGCACAGGGTTATACTGCAATTTTGAGCCACACCGTCCCGAATTCTCTTACAACAAGTTAGATACAAACACATTTAGTATCCAACTTTCGTCGCTGGAAGTGCGTTAGGTTCCGACTAGTTTTTAAAAACTGTATTAAATCAATGAAATCCCCGGTTTTTTTGACCAGCAAAAAATGGAGCCTTATGAAATGATCACCAACATGCGCTACATACGATTGAACCATCGACAAATGAGCTAAACCTGCCAGCTGTAATAACCATCATGGAGCATGGCTCAGTCGACTTTATCTTATGACTACTTTCGGCTCTTCCAAACAGTGCCTACGGACAAACCCCACAGTATCGTATGGAACAAATAAGGCTTATGCAAGACTGATTGCCGACGCTATGATAAGTAAGCGCCTGATTGATTACTATGCGAAGATGAGCAACCATTAACGTAAGAGATAGTTTGTGATATCGTGTGCTGAAGTGTTAATTTGTTCAAAGAACTGTAGAATTTTCTATTATGGAACCCACATTACATACTGATGTTAACCGGGTGGCACACGTGAAACATCGTACTGTCTTGTTGTTATCGTTATGGTGAATACCACTTAAAACCGATTGAGTGTCTGCACTTGAATTCAATTGTCGAAACTGTCGGAAGAAAGGTCATATTCAGAAAGTGTCTATCCAAACGTAATGCTTGTAAGTTGTCTACTTCCAGATCAACTAACCTAATCGACGAGAACTTGAATATTCAATGCACAGACAATTCAATCGTCAATCACAGATTTAAAACAACATCAGATACCGTTTATTATCTCATTAAATGTGCGTGGGCAACAAATTGCATTCGAGCTGGATACTGGATCGGCCGTTAAGCTGCTGTGATCGGATGCCTTACCCAGTCTTCCAGAAATGCACCTACCTAAAATTCATTTGCGATCTCATACTGACGAACCGGTGTGTGTTATCGGTACCTTCCTTGCTAATGTATCCTGACAGTTGCACAATCTGCCTATGTATCCATGTGACCAAAGGACGGCGTCCAAATGTGCTTGGTCGAGATTGAATAAAACATCTTCACGCCAACAAGAATTCATTCTACATGAACTTGTGCATCTTATTCAACGCTTCAAACATTCTCCTATTGCGTTTACGAATACGCAACGAGAAACGAACACGGACACCGTCTCAGTCTTAGTCAAGTGGTATATGCTAGTAGGATGACCAGAACATACACCTGACGTACTTGCATCTTTCCGATCGAGAATGACAGAACCAAGTCTTCAAAATGATTGTTTGCTTCGGGGAGCGCTCGTGTTGATTCGAAGATATTGTGACTATGTATTGATGATCCGTTTCATGATGCGCGTCCAGGCATCTTGTAGATGAAATAGCCCGTTAGTCCGTTTTTAGTTAGCCCGTTTCTACGTATAATGGCACACCCCGAATGGTGACAGGTGTTGCATGCTTGATGCCAAGAAAACCAAAATGCAACACCCAAATTACCGTTGCCCCCTTGGAAATGACTGGAAACATCAGGGAACCAAATTCATTAGGACGTTTTTGGTCCGTCTGAGGATCGAGTGATTTTACTGATCATGGATACCCATTACAAATGAACTGATCTTCACATTCTTCCAACAATAACAATGACTGTAATCAAATTAGTTACAACCGTCAAAACATTAGCTTTGACAGAAACTATTGTGACTAACAACCAATCTCTGTTTAACAGCGCTGAATTTGCAAACTTCGTTAACTCGAGGGGAATCAGGTGTGTTGCGACAGCACCTGATTATCCCACTTCGAATGGTCCTGACTGAACATGCTGTAGAGACAGCCAAGAATATGTTGAAGAAACAACCTAGTGTCAGTTTTTTCCCCGTGATTCTGGACCACCCATATTTGCCTACCGGAATCTAGTCAATGAAGCCACCAAAAGCAGCCCAGTTGTTTTCACGTTTGGTCGATTGTCTCCGTACTCGACTGGACTTACTCCACGAAGGTCCTCAATCACAAGTAGCCGTTAACCAAGAACTACCAGACTGTTTCGACATATCTATTAATGAAAAATGGGTGTTTGAATTTGAACCCGTCCTTAAACGTATATCCAGTGAGAAAACGTGGCAACCCGCTACTTACACAAGTGATAACGTAAAAATAGTACAAGCTTTAACAGAAGACGTGCGAATGGTGCCACGCCGTCTAGACCATGTACGTCCGCGGGTATCCAGCCCAGAAGAGGCTGTCACTGATAGCTCAAATCCCAGAAGCACATGACAAGCCCATGGCTGAGTCAATGCCCTATATCAGACTACCCTGTGCCAGTGTTGGCGTAAGCGCCATCCGATAGACTACCTTCAGGCTGGCTAGCCTAAACTAACAGACTAAGAGAGGATACATCCGAGTGGTGCATCGTCAATTTTTCCATACGTGCTGTGTGCGTGTCCATCGATCAGTGTATGACAACAATGTGTCTCCGATGTACTGACAGGGTTAAAGAATCCAGCGAACAGGACCAGAGAACAGAAGGACCAAAGTGTCTCGAGTACAAAACACCTGACATGCCCGAAGGCGTGTCTAGTCGGTGTTTCTGCATATCAATATGATGAATACAACTATAACGTTTCATGTTCGTGACTAAACGAGATGAAGACATAACTCAACATACTGCTCTAATGTTTATCAAAAAGGCTTATAAAACAAGTACGAAATCTAACCGAGTCCGAAGAGCGAACGGGCACAACGCAGTGCGGAAAACACAATCACACTGGCTGGCACGGGATGGGAGTACGCTTCCGATAAACTCGTTCGGTCCCATCGACCGAATGCTTTGGCCACCGCGGCCCACACCTAGCTATTCACACACGTCTCTCTGCCAACGCTTCAGCACTTGAAAGACAATGCTGAACGAACTGTGAACCAGCATGTGCCGGTAAGTGCAAGTGGACAAAGTAAAAATATAATGTTCCCCTAGCGGATCGGGCCATCACGACAGCTTCTTCACCAAACGATAGATAATAAAAAGCTGCATTCACTGGATGAACATGAATCAAACAGATTTACAAATTACTAAAATATTGATCAAAACCTAGCAATTCTTCCACAGAGTCCTTAGGCACGTTATGCTGTGTATGTAGGCGGACTCTGACGTGACGTCTCTCATAGCCATGCTGTAAAACAATGAACGTCGCTTGGCGCCTCTCAGTTTTGTGATCTCTTTACTGACCCGTGTGGTCCCAACGCCCTGTCAACATGTCTTATTTGGCCATTACATGCGTGATGAAGGCACTTGTTGCGTTATCGGGGTCGCTGTGGACATCTGGTTAAAAATATATTGTGCAGATTGAGGTGCTTTGTCCTCTGGAAACCTGCTTCGTCCTTAAAAACGATACATGCACAATGTGAAGACCGTTTAGTTTGGGTCGCCACAACACGTTCGTATCATACGGGTTTTGGTTAGATGATTATTGATCTGGTTGATACATGTGAGTTCGGATCGAACTGGTCAGGGTGGGATGGGGTAAAGGGTGTAATGGCAACTGTCCGGCAAACTGAACTGATAAATATGTGACCCAACTTCAGTCAACGTGACCGGAGTCAGACAGACAGACATGAGTTAGATAGGCAGACAGACATACACAGATGGAATTGGTCATCCCAGCAACCAGAAGTCGTACGTGCCGTCTCTGAAATGATAGTATTCCTTCTAAGCTGCCATCAGAAGCATCTACACTTACAGTCTGTACAGTCCTAGAGAGGTCAATTTGCGAACAGACGTGACACTTGTAAGGAGTGCGTTACGCCCCTTACCTGATCCCGCCCAGACCAGTTCGATCCGAACTCACATGTATCAACGTGTTCTCCCAGATCATAATCATCTAACCAAAAACGTATGATACGAACGTGTGTGTGCACCCAAACCCACACGGGTCTTCACATTGTGCATGTATCGTTTTTAAGGACGAAGCAGGTTTCCAGAGGACAAAGCACCTCAATCTGCACAATATTTTTTAACCAGATGCCCACAGCGACCCCGATAACGCAACAAGCGCCTTCATCACGCATGTAATGGCCAAATAAGACATGCTGACAGGGGGCGTGGACCACACGGAGTCAGATAAGAATCACCAAAACTGAGAAGCGCCAAGCGACGTAATTGTTGTTACCAGCAAGTGCTATGAGACGTCACGTCAGAGTGCCGGCGTACATACACAGCGATCCCACGCTGCTCCTTAGGACTCTTTAGTGGAAGAATTGCTACGGATATTGCATCAAATTTCAGATAATTTGCTACTGTCTTCAGATTCATGAATGCAACGCTTTCTATATTAGTTTATCGTTTGGTGAAGATAGCTGTCGTGATGCCCGATCTCGAGGACATCTACTATTTTTTACTGGTCCCACGTGCAACTTACCGGCACATTTGCTGGCTCACAAGCCCGTTCAGCCTATGTCTTTCAAGTGCTGAAGCGTTTGGCAGAGAGACGTGTAAGTGCAAAACAGGCTAACACGGTGTGGCGCGAAGACCGCCCTTTACGGTGGCCAAAGCATTCGGTCGATGGGACCGAACGAGTTTATCGAAAATGTTCGCCCAGTTAGGCGAGCACAATGTGTAGGCTTTTTGGCCTGTTTTCTGGATTTTGTTTTGTGGCCCATAATTCCGGGACTTACCCTATGCGAATCGACCACCGTAACTCGTTCACGTGCATCTTCTTCACATTATGCTTACTGCCTTGTTCGGAACTGACTGCTCTGTACCTGATTCATTTATTGATGTGAAAAAAAATGTTTCTCCTCTCAGTTTATCTCCTTTGTGTTAAGTGGTAAATCAGTTGTGCCCAGTATGGAAATCCCGCAGCCGGAGTTCAGGTTTTTCGTAATTGGGTCTCATCTTAAGTTCTCACTGACAGTACTCTTCCAATTTCAAGTTAGAAATCAGTCTGAATTGCGATATCTAACAACGGACGTTTTCACCATTTTTTTCATGATGGAGATCCTCAGGACTTCAACGAAACCGCACGCGGATATGTGAACATTTCGTAGGATGTATAAAAAATTATACACATCAAGTTACTAAACAATGATGAACATGACGTCCAACCGACAATGGTTCTTCGGGTGATGAGGTAAGAGACGAAACTGGTTTGTCAGTTGCCCGTGTAGTACATCGGAGATAAATAATGGAAACGAATTGACAGTGTTTTCGAATGTAACCTTCGTCGTCTGCATGTAACAACCAGTCTGTCAAACACGAAATCAAACAGCCACAAACTAATAGTTATCTTCACACTGATGAAATAGTTGAAGATGCAAACGACGGAAAGCACGCAACAAACAAAGCCTCCTACTTTAACTAACAGGTGATTGCTGAGAAATTAAACGGTTCCAATAAGAGATATCTCCAGAAACTACATTTACTCGATAAGAACTATTCAAATATTAGCCGACTAATTAATCAGGGAATTAAAATCCTCCAATCCACTTACCTCTTCGTTGTACTCGTTTACAAATGACCGGATCATTTCACAGATTCGATCAGCCTGATGAGAATGATAGAATAGGAAAGAAACTGTGTATAAAATCGCGGTGTCGCATAATGAATACCAGCAGAGTCCAAAGAAAAATGCATGTTAGGAAATTGATATAACGCATGTGAAAGACTCTTCCAACCTGAACCCGCATCTATTTTGTTCATCTCTTTAAATTACCACGACAGTAAAATGTGCATACGCTCGATGCTCTTATTGGTGTGGAAGTTGTTCACACAGAATTTTCTGGATGTGCATGTTTCATCTGGGTTTGTCAGCGGTTGCAACGAACATGAGGGCACAAACCAGTAATGGTATCACGGTCCACGATTCCTGTGATGGTTGCTGATGCTGACTACTGGCTAGAACAAACGCAGCCACAGGTCAGTCATCAAAGCTAGATATGCCCGCCAATGATCATGTGAGATCGTAATCAAATGACGTGTATCGACTGGTGCGATCGAGCAGGACGACCAGCGCCGGGCAACCAACTGGCACACGAGAAACGATCAACGAACCGGGCAACACTCATTGGATCAAAAATCTACATTGCGAATAAACGACGAACGACACATCATCCAATGAGGTCAGGCAAGCCAACGACCGAAAGATATGGGCGAACGAGTTGATCAATACGTTTGAGTGTTCGTTGTAAATAAACCTCTGTTTTGTACCGTTGAAAATTTTATGGAGCGAAAGCAAAAGGCGGCACTTGTGGCACCCAGTTTTATTGAGTTTCCATGGGCTACTGTATAGACAAGAAACAACAGTATTATGAGGGAATACAACTGGTCACAGAACCATGTCTCTTTCCTTGGTTAGCACGGCTCAGCTCGTAGATTGTTTGTTTTAAGGCAAGACACGATTATACAAAATGCTGCTCCGGCGCTCATCAGAACAAAGTCTGATGCTATACGTGAGTGGTAGGGAGTGCATTTTTTCCGTCCAAAACATCCTTCTTCCTCAAGAAAACGATTTTATCCAATCAGAATGAGCGGAAATGTCGTGAACAGTCGAGAGGTAACCTTTGCTGGATTGCCTGTTCGACCTTTATTCCGCTATGCTCATTGGTGGCTTAGTGACCTTAACTACTATTTGAGCCACACCGTCCCGAATTCTCTTACAACAAGTTAGATACAAACACATTTAGTATCCAACTTTCGTCGCTGGAAGTGCGTTAGGTTCCGACTAGTTTTTAAAAACTGTATTAAATCAATGAAATCCCCGGTTTTTTTGACCAGCAAAAAATGGAGCCTTATGAAATGATCACCAACATGCGCTACATACGATTGAACCATCGACAAATGAGCTAAACCTGCCAGCTGTATTAACCATCATGGAGCATGGCTCAGTCGACTTTATCTTATGACTACTTTCGGCTCTTCCAGACAGTGCCTACGGACAAACCCCACAGTATCGTATGGAACAAATAAGGCTTATGCAAGACTGATTGCCGACGCTATGAGTAAGCGCCTGATTGATTACTATGCGAAGATGAGCAACCATTAACGTAAGAGATAGTTTGTGATATCGTGTGCTGAAGTGTTAATTTGTTCAAAGAACTGTAGAATTTTCTATTATGGAACCCACATTACATACTGATGTTAACCGGGTGGCACACGTGAAACATCGTACTGTCTTGTTGTTATCGTTATGGTGAATACCACTTAAAACCGATTGAGTGTCTGCACTTGAATTCAATTTGTCGATTCTGTCAGAAGAAAGGTCATATTCAGAAAGTGTCTTTCCAAACGTAATGCTTGTAAGTTGTCTACTTCCAGGTCAACTAACCTAATCGACGAGAACTTGAATATTCAATGCAATTAACAATACAACAGTCAATCACAGAGCTTAGAACAACATCAGATACCGTTTATTATCTCATTAAATGTGCGTGGGCAACAAATTGCATTCGAGCTCGATACTGGATCGGCCGTTAAGCTGCTGCGATCGGATGCCTTACCACATCTTCCAGAGATGGACCTACCTAAAATTCATTTGCGATCTCATACTGGCCAACCGGTGTGTGTTATCGGTACCTTCCTTGCTAATGTATCCTGACAGTTGCACAATCTGCCTATGTATCCATGTGACCAAAGGACGGCGTCCAAATGTGCTTGGTCGAGATTGAATAAAACATCTTCACGCCAACAAAATTCATTCTACATGAACTTGTGCATCTTATTCAACGCTTCAAACATTCTCCTATTGCGTTTACGAATACGCAACGAGAAACGAACACGGACACCGTCCCAGTCTTAGTCAAGTGGTATATGCTAGTAGGATGACCAGAACATACACCTGACGTACTTGCATCTTTCCGATCGAGAATGACAGAACCAAGTCTTCAAAATGATTGTTTGCTTCGGGGAGCGCTCGTGTTGATTCGAAGATATTGTGACTATGTATTGATGATCCGTTTCATGATGCGCGTCCAGGCATCTTGTAGATGAAATAGCCCGTTAGTCCGTTTTTAGTTAGCCCGTTTCTACGTATAATGGCACACCCCGAATGGTGACAGGTGTTGCATGCTTGATGCCAAGAAAACCAAAATGCAACACCCAAATTACCGTTGCCCCCTTGGAAATGACTGGAAAGATGTTCCTTCAACCGATCACCATAATTGTATCTAACCGCTTGTTTGTTCAATTGCAGAATGAACTCTCGGTATATTGTTTTTTGTCCTCGAATCAAAGAATTGAACTATATCCCTCTCTGTGGTCTGGAAGCCGACGGGAAGTATGTGGTCTAACAGTAAGTTCTTGCCGGTACCTCGAGGAACGACATATTCTTCAACATGGAGTACATATCACGTCCGCCAGCAGTGAGGAATAGAGTTGATTGATCCTTTCCGCCGTTCTTCTGAATGCTGCACCAGGGCTCGAAACGTCTCATCCATTATTCAATCCCGAATGAATTGTTTAGCAGACTTAGTTGTTCATTCTCAGGAAGTCCTATAATACGACGTCAATCTGTAATGAATTAACTTATGAGATTAATAACAGGTAATGAACTAGCTCTGGCCCAGTGTTAGCCTCGACGCAGTAGGAACAGAAGAATGCGATCCGTGGACACAGTTACAACTTTAGTGTAGTTATAGTTACAAGCACATTTCGAAGTGACAATACGTAAAATATTTGGTTAGGGAATGCGAGACAGACAGGTAGCTTTCAGCTCGCATTCTCCTGGTGCTTGAATCGTGGAGAGTTCAGCAGTTAGGCCGTTGTCGGACCAATGACAGCAAGGTAAGCAGGACACTCCTGATTGGCTGGAGTTGTCACTCCAGGCGATGGACACTAATGTGACCTACTGTCGTCCGCTAGCCTGTGGCCTACGCTCACCATACAGTTGTCGTGCCCCCAGTCCCATGATTTGGGACTGTCATTGGTCACGAACACTGAAACCAGAAAGCCATCAGGCCCTATCACACGTGTCCACATTATTGGAGGTTTGAACGACACAAAACATTGACCCCGTATTCAGTGACACGAGCCAGACGATACACGGTCGCACCGGGAGGATTTTTGTCTCCGAGACTTCTATAGCTTCACCCAGCAAAGGAATTACAAGTCAAGTATTGGTCTCACATCAACATATCTCTCCGTCACACCCGAAAACCTCCACTTGTTCAATCAGTGATCCACGACAATCATTTCTACTGTGTTATCAGGATTTCGATAAATGCCAGATACTTGTTTTTGTATTCGCTTATATTTGGTACACTGCTATTTAAGTGTTATGTATGTAATTTGAGTGACGTTATTATCTTCTGATCGTAAGTAACTTTCGCGCCAATATAAGGAATTCACCACACACAATTCCACGACGTCTGCAACGAAGGCTTATCCGTCCTTAAAGATACGAAGTAGGAATACAAGTGATACGTTGCTGACACACACTCGAGAGTTCACCCCCTAGAAGCCGACTGAACGTAGTCAAACCTAGACGTCGTTAATTTTACAAAAGATATCCCCATTACACAGAACGGTTTCCAATAGATTAAACGTCATACGGAAGAAGATAATGGTTGTACTTCAGAGCATTATCTTAAACAGATGACCTGAAGACCGGGAATCGCTGCCGATAGAATTGCCGTATTCCTTCAATATTCCAGAGACGAGTTAGCAATCCATTATGAGTTAATATTTAGTAGAATCAACACATTAATTCCAAGGTCAGTGCGACGTTTACTGCTACAGAGCATTCACGTTGCTAACTTGAGCGTGAACAATTGCGTCGAAAGAGCTCAACGATGATAACACGAAGTGCCAGAAATACCGTAACAGAAAGTGACAATAGATCTATTTGCTCGCAACAGAAAATACTTCATGATAACAGCAGTCTACTTCGGTGAATTCTTTGAGATTAACTTCACAGCTGAGCAAGCTGCGATGTCACTTTGCTAGTCATGGAAAATTAAAGGAGCTGGCTTCTGATAATAGACCACAATTCATTGTTTCAGGATTTCGAGATTGTAGTCAAAATTAGGAGTTCATGCATCTGTCTACCAGACCTTATCGCAATAGACTGACTGAGAAGGAAGCAGTAAAAGATGCCAAGGACACCTTCGATAACCCTTAACTCATGTT
>LOND01004239.1:14603-39856 GCA_014220965.1 Paragonimus kellicotti
TATCGCATAGTCTGTCAAAAAACGTTTTGTTATACATTTTTTGCCATTGTAAATGTGATCACTTCCCGTTTTCCCATTTAACACGTGAGATAATGTTCATTTTATTATCTTCGCCAACATCCGTTATGTGAAAAAATTTCTGCGACGAGTGGATGCACGAAAACCCGTATTGACTGATCGATTTGCGAAAATTTCAACTTCCTGACGTTTTTGAGCAATCGACGAGGTCTCGCGCTGGAGTCTGCTCTATTGTTCGCCAGAGTTCGGAATTTCCCGTTCTCCTTCGCCTTAGCGGTTTATTTTGAAATTTCTCCGACGCTATGTACATCAGGTGATGACGAAATCTCTTGAAGGTTCATTTGGACGCACTTCCCGGCGTGACCTTCAGCTATCTGAAAAATTGGCATATACATAGCCTTGTTAAAGGTGAATTGCTGCAATATCACATCTTTTGAGCTGAATCTGTGAAACAATGAGCTATCTTCCTTTTTTGGTGCGTGTTTTAAAGTGTGTAACTTGAAATCCTTTTCTCTCTGAATACGTCTATTTTACTGACAGATTTCACGTTCGTCCTACTATATAGTTATTTGCTTTGCATCGCCCGTAATTATCTGCAATGGCCGAGCAGATACGACTATGCTCCTTACAGTTGCGCTGAGAAATGTGCAGTTATTACCATCAACGTATACCAACAGACTTTTTCACGGCATTTTATCTGCAAAACGCTGGAGTTTTTTGATCGCGTTGCGAAACCAAAATAACATTTTTGCCAGCTCGAAGTGTTGATTTTTTGAATGGCCATTTTGGGAGCCTCCTTTTGGCAATTGGAATGTGATAGTAAACGAGTGCTAGGCCTAACTTAGAAACAACTGTGATACTAGCAAGTCCCAAAGAAAAGTCATTTATGTGAGGTGTAAGGTATAAGCTCGGGACTGCGGAGTTTCGGAGAACACAATAATCACCACATGGTTCTCAGTCGCTTGGAGATCGCTCATGTAACACGCGCAATGGCGGAGCCCAATAGCTGTTTGGAGGCAAAATTGTGCCAATCTGTAGCAAATTTTGGAAATTAATTTTGGCTACCCTGTGGTCGTCTCAGGGCAGTCAGCGTACAAGACACCAGATTGAGGATCGAGCGTTGTAATGTGTCGGTCTATATTGTACTTGATCGTCCCAATGTATGAGCAGAGCCGATTTGGTAACGGGAATTTCCTCGCCGCGGCCTGTGTTGCTTGTCGTAAATTAGTAACACACTACTGTCGTACAGCGGCATGAAACACATGCCAAAAACTGGCTCATGTAAACAGTGAAAAATTGATGCCGCTAAATCTTTGTCTTCTGCGTGGTTAGTACACGTTGAACCCATTCAACTTTTTTCCCACGTGTATAGGCATCTAGAGTCAGTTCGACGCGCCTATCCATTCACTAACTCTTTCGCTTTCCTTCACCTTCACCCTAGTACCATGGCGTGCGGTAGCTCCGTTCAGTAGAGCATCACTGTTGACGCCTTTCATGTCATTATTCACAGTAAAACCACGTTATACAAACCAATGAGACTGGCCCTCTCATCTTAAGTAGACACACCAGCACAACTCGCTCAACACTCAAGCAATCTTACTATTTCACAAAGCGGTGGGTACAAAGAGGTTTCCTTCGCAAGGTCGTTCAGGCGATGGCTTGCTATTCTTGGGACGAACTTCGTCGTCAGGCTCGTAGTTTGGAAAATGAAATAGATTCAAAGCTAGCTAATTTCAGTACACTCAGCAACATATCTGTTGACTCGACCGCTTATAAATCTCGGATAAGTGGGAATGTTCTTCCACCTCATCGTGGTGTTTCCGGATTGAATGATCAAACCGACTTATTTAGTGCTACACCACAGGGTGAAGATTCGTCCAAACTGGCTATTACTATCGAACAGCTCCTTCAGAAGTGAGTTACTTCATGTTCGCCCCGGTTATTTGCTTCGATGTTAAACCGCTTACGCAAAAACGTGTCAACTCAGTAAGTTCTCCGAGTAGTCCAGTACACTTCATGTTTGTGCAGTAGACGTCCGAACTGAGTTAACTGGAGACGTCTTAACAATAGATCAAACAGTCCGATAGTCAGCAAACGATGGCGGTATACTCATGGATAATATGGCACGCAGGTCGTTACATCCACTACATTAACACGACGGTCCAGAAAATAATCAGCTGCTACAAAGTTTAACCGAGAAACAGCTTAACTTTTGGGGAAAGGTTAGTTTCGTCGCGAGGTACAAAATACGCTTGCATGGTACGCCGTTATTGGTCGGCACAGGCCAAAGAAGAGGTAGGCACTGACCGGAGTCATGCTTTCAAAGAACGTGCGAGAGGCTTGGTAGCAAACGATAGAGTTGATACAAACCGTAAAGGTTGCGTAACTCCATAGAGTGGTACAAGGTAACAAATAAATTTGACAAACACGTCTCAAACCCGCGTTTGTAAATCAGAGCGGCCCTATTCCACAGATTCCTAACGCCTAGCGAACTTCGCTTGCCAAACAATCAGAAGGAAACCACCCCTAAAGCTACTACTATACCTTACACCAGTGCGCCTGCCTGTAGTATGGTGTATTTCCTTAAATATGTTTTCGCAGCGTTTTTCTTACCTATTTTGTTCGTTTGGGAATGCTGTTGTTCTTTATGCTACTGTCTTTCTAAAGAACGCTTCGACCATTGTACTTTGTCTCCAGAACAAGTACTGGTCGATGATGATGGCGTCGGAAGTGTTATAGTGGGCCTGCTGAAGCTGTTGATGTGGGTATCAGCAACCAAGGGCTGGATGGAAAACGGAAAATCCCGACTAAGAAACTTATCAATGGAATCAAAATAGCGGCATTGCGGAGGTCGATTGACACTATTTCGCGTTTGCTTGAGCGGTCTTTGATGTACAGTCCATCCTTTCTGTAAGACTGTTCATAAAGACGTTTCGGGGTACGTCGTCGGCCATGTACACTTACGAAGACGTGTACCTGGATGGAAGACATGGGAAACAAAAATTGGGATATTGTCGGCGTGGGGGGAGACGACGTATTGGAACGACGGACGGTTCAGGAAAAATAGCCTTCTCCCTTAAAGTTCTTCGCGGCGATGGAGAAGTAATCTCCAGGTAAACGTAGTGTTTGACCGTAAAGTGGCCCAGAGCTGGAAGCGTGGAGGTCGACTTTAAGGGCCGCATAGTTACCTGGTAAGATCATTGACATGGGTTCTGTCCGACGGACGGAACACTGGACTCTGCTTCCGGCTGTCGATATAAGCGCTCAACCATCCTATACGCCTCCGGATGATGAATTGTAGTATGGGAGCGGTAGAATCCTAAAGTATTCACCGTCTCCGCGAAGCAACTACTTTCGCATTTTGAGCAATGGTCGGTTGTCACTATAGCAGGACAACCATGGGATGCAACCCAGTACTCGACGAAAACTCGTGAGATCGTCTCGGCGGTAACGGTGGGTATCGGAACAGCTTTAGGTCGTTCAGTGAAGTTGGGACATACCACAAGACGGTGACGTCGATGTGTACGTTCGGAAGACGGAAGAAAATGAAATAAATTTGGCCTATCGGAGCTGTTAGGTGACGGCGAGTTTTAGCCTGGTGACAGGCTAGATAGGCGTGTGCCCAATTTCGAACGTCCTTTTGCACGCCGGGCCAAACTCACCTATCGGAACTGAGCTTGGCTGTGGCCCGGGTGCGAAGATGGGCAATATTGTGTGATGCTTCGAACTCATGTCGGAAGAAGGTCGGAACCAATGCACACCGATGTCCAGTAGATGTATCGCAAGAGATCGTGCCAACCGATGGCAACGAAAATTGGTTCGTGAATCGTAAGGCTGATTGCTGGCAGAAAGCACGGAAGGTAGTTTCCGAGCATTGTGCGAAAGCCATGGCGGTCAAGTCGATTGCGTCGTAACCAGCTAGTTCTGATACTGACGGTAGAGCATCAGTCACATCCTTATCACTGCCGGATATTTAGCGTATGTCTGACGAGAATTGGGATACAAAGTCCAGATTTCGAACTTCGCGGGGCGCCTGTCTATCATAGCCACTGCTGAAGGCGAAAACTGACGGGTTGTGGTCGGTTAAAAATCACAAACTGGTCATCCTAGAGGGCGTGTCGAAAGTGACAAACGTCTAAGTAGTTGGCCAGCAACTGACGACAGAACGTACTATACTTGGTTGCAATCGTAGCTGTATGGGGAAAAGCGGACGTTTTCCGAAGTCCCTAGACGTACTGTCGAAGAAATGCACTTACTACGGCGTCTGACACATCAACAACTATACTTATTTCAGCGACCGAGTTGAAATGGTGCACAACGGCAGCAGCTGATGCATCCTCAGTACGGTCGGACGATTCGATGGTCATCACGGATAACTCAGCGTCCCTGTTTACACGACCATGCATTGAGTGGGTTAAACATTACGTGGGTCTAGTGCATTGCGGAATAGACCGCCTGTAATAACTGATTATCCCCTTGAAGCGACGTATTCGAGCGAGCGTCCTAGTACGAAGTCGCGGGCTGTTCCTGCTTTATCAATCAACGGTCGAATACCGTGTTGGTCAACATGGTGTCGTAAGAACTGTCCTGCGGGTTGCCTAAAGTATATTTCTCTTCATTAATGGTTGTACTGAAAGCTGTTGACTCGTCGAAGAGCTGTCGCAGATGCTGTTCTTCAAGGTCGCTTGCAACTGGTAAGTCGTCAGGGGAATACCGACACGTTTGAGCAGCGTTTCGTAAATCAGACGGTATATGTGGAAAATTGAATAAAGCGAATGACGCGGTGACAGCTATCCTAACCGTATCTTCTTCGGCAACCGGGATCTAGTGGTAAGCGCACACCAGATCGATTTTCGAAAACACGGATACCTTCAAAGTTGACTGCAATGCCGTATGTATGCAGAATCGGGTACCGTGACGTTATTAAAGGAACAGTGATCTGCACATTAGCGCCAGTGTTTCAAACACCATATAGAGTGATGAGACCCAGAGGTTCCTGGACGCGCGGATGATTCCAAATTCGAACATGTGATTACACTCAGTGCACTCTATTTTCGGTTTACCTGGCGTCAATCTGCGAGCTTTAGTGAAAACCGCCGGGCCAGCCGTCACTATGTATTGCCGCATAAAACCTGTGACGTCGGCGGGGATGCAGTTTGACGGAAAATAGTCGTGAACTTACTGTTCAGAGTTTTGATACAGAGGAGTGACTAGAACCTTGTGTGTCAAGATCTTGGTAGCGGTAAACTTGGACGTTTGGTCTACCAGACGGCGTCATCTGAAGTCGATTAGCGGATCAGTGTTCTGGAGAAAATCATCACGGATCCTCACCATTTTGACGTCGACATTCGTGAAAATCTAACGGAAAGGTACGCGAAAAATTAAGTGTGCAAGGGCTGAACACTTTGATAGTGCTTCCGTTGGCTTCGTGGAGGTTCGCTGTAATCGGTCGGTTTAATAAGCTTACCTTAGGTGGGATCACGCTGACCTCAGCACCAGTGTCGATAAGACAGCGGATTCCAGATTCCTGATATTTTAAGGGGAAAAGACTAGTTGGGGAAATTACGTTTGTAATCACTGGGATTTTGCTGCTCTATTTGCTGAGTGGACCAAAGCTGTAAGGCTTCCGGTGTCGTCATGCATGTTTACCAAACTGCTAGTAATACCATCAGGAATCAGAATTACTCTGGATGATTACTTCATCGAGTGAGGGTAATCGTGCATGACTTCGGACGCTCCATCGTGTTAAAGCTTGAAACCGTTTAAGTAGGTTATCGATTTTGGCGGTCAGAGTAGCGAGTTGGGAACTTGTCATGCCGTATGTCTCCCAAATGCGATGGGCCGTATCGGTTTTGCCAAGGTCACTAAGTGGTTAGCGCTAAGCATGTTCTCCTTATCCTTGGGCAGCCGTTGGAGACATCTTTTTGGGGCAAACCTCCTTTAATTGTGCCTTGCCCGCTAATGTTTGCATGAGGTGAGACAGCTGGGATGGTTTCCTGTCACTGAGGACAGTCATGCTTACAACCTGATTAATGCTTTGTTTGTTAAACATGTCAACGCACTTAATTACTACTGTTTTTAGTTGCTCGTAAGGTTTCGTTGAGTGCGGTTACTCCAGAATACCGTCCACCTCGTCAACTATATGAGGTGGGAGCGGTACAACTACATGCTGAAAACGCGTTAGCTCTGAGGTAGTCTGTTGTGGCGTGAACGTGGCTTTTAATTGCGCAAACTTCGAGTTGGGGTTATCCTGTCGAAAAGGCGCGAAAGATTTGGCTAGTGCACTAACCGAACCGTATAGCACGGTGTGGTTTCCAGCCTCCATTATAATACAACTAATGGAAAATAAGTTGACTTGAAATAAATGAAAGTAGTGATTAAGTTGTGTGAAAGATATGTAGTAATTATAATCATAAAAAGCAGTACACTAGTAGTTCCCACTGATGCTTAACGACCACACGACCACGAAGAAAAAAGCAAACTCTATACAGGAAGAGGAAGGAAAAAGAAAGAGTTGGAAAGAACCTAACTACTAAGAATAGCTGTTTCTGTTCAGAAATTCAACTTCAAGGTGCCTACACCTTGCAAACAAACAACCGAGCTGTGAGTGAAAGTAAGGCGTCATCAGCAAGACAGCTTCCTTACGGCTTTCACTGTTCCCGCGTCATTATGTGGACTTACTGAATGGAACCCCGCCACCTATAACTAACGGCTATGTGGTCTATCTGAGACCAGGCCTGATTCGGAGAAGGCGGGCGCCAAGTATAGCATTGACGTGCACGATGCCTAAAACCAGTACTGGCTAAAAATAGATTATGCTCAGCGCACAGCTGCAACAATCGCCCACCATTATCTGATCGATGTGATGCTATCCCAAACCTACCACCTAAACGAGATTCGGCTTCACCAAGGCGACCGACCTGGGCATTCATATCTCCGGCCAGAACGACTATATCAGAGCCACGTGTCGACCGAAGGAGAGTGGCCAGATCCGAGTAAAATGCGTCCTTGACGCCGATGTCACTACAGTCAGTAGGAGCATAAGCAGACAAATGAATAAATTTCTGAAAGTCTTGCGTCTAGAGCTGGTTTAACAGAACCTGCCAAGCGGACGGCACAAAGTCTACTGTTAACAGGAATCCAATCTACTAATGCGGCTGCGGCCGTCGTGCTGAGAACTATACCTACCCCAGCCTGACCTGTAACAGCGGCTGTGGAGTCACCCGAAGTGTATAACCAGTATCGGGTAGACAATGCGGGTGCTGTTAGTTCCATACGTTGACTACTGTCATGGATTCTAGTCTCCGAGATACAGCAGACATCACATGCAACGAGTCTAGCGTTCGTGCGAGAGCCGCTTGCTGACCTATCTGTTTTAGCGTGCGAACGTTGAAGGCACCTATATTAATTCGCATTCTAGGTCTAAGCAAGGGACGAGGGAGGCCTGAAGCTGAAAGGCAAGAGACGGAACTTACCGGCTCAGTGTTACCACAGTTAGCTACATCTGTTGTGGGACCTGTAGAGTAATTATCAGAAATGGAGGTCGGGAGGGGCCTGAGAGCTAAATTTGATAGGACAGTGGGGAGGGGTCAGCAGTAGCATGATTTCGCCTATCCACCCTGTATGCAGCAGATAGGGCGACCCGGTTTATACTGCGAGACGGCCGATGCAGTATGGATTTATTGTTGTTGTGAATATTCATGGTTGTGTGTGGGCTGAGATACTGCCAGGACGCCCAGACCTAGACAGGAGAACGATTAGGGTTCTCAACCAAAGCCTTTGGCTCAAAAGCCTGTACCGCAAGGCAGCGGTTGGGTGGCAATGTACCAGAACTGGTACTTTTTCCGGAAAAAGATGCCAACAACCCAACCTGGAGGACCAGGAGACTGGTTTGTCAGACCTCTACCCATTGGCCTGCCTGGTATGAGTGACTCTATCGGTGTGGTGACCACACCGTCCAGTTTAGCCCAATAGGTCATCGAGATGCGCAAGCCGTCACACCACGTCAAGGTCCAGTCTCGTTGTGACGGGTTGGATGTAACTGTCATTGTGTCACACTATTATTACATTACATTACTTAGTACTGCACTGGCATCGTTTGTCTATCTGTCCCACCATTTTATTAGGCCGTTTTTCTTTACCATTAAGACACTCGGGTTGCTTATCGTCTTTATTACAGTGTATTAGCTTCCTTCTAGAAGGATTCGCTCACTGAACGATTAGTTCACAGGCTTGGACATGCTTGAGATGTCGGAAAATTTTTCTGCCCCTGGCGCAGGTTATCATGTCATGATTTTCTTTCGTTTTATTTGCGAAGTTTCTATTACTCGCTCCGAAAAATCGGTGTGCCGCAGTTTTTGAAGGGCTGCTTTCCACAAGTTGTGTGGACATATTCGCAGCGTCAGCTGGCCATTGATAAATGTATTTAGTTCGATACACATGCCACAGGAGAATATCCAGTCGCAGCTCTCCATTGCGATTGTTGTGAGCGTTTTGCCATACTCCCGTCACAAAGCCCACTGCAACTTATGTCTAAAGCCAGTAACTACGAGGTTCTTACGCGAAGAAATGTTTGTGGGACGCTTTGCTACTTGTGGGAGATGAAACCTCGCGTCGAGTGTTCAGGTCAGTTCATATTACGAAGGTTACAAGTGTCAATCGGTGTCTAGTTTCTTATACTTATGAGTTGCTTGACATCACCGTGCTACAACAACAAAGGAAACAGAAGTTTCATCTTAACTGGTAGTAGTACACTCGTAATTCAATGTTTCCTAGCCATTGTGGAAGAGTAGTTGGTTGTTCAAGCAAGGTCTAGGCACTGCAAAATTACGAATCTACGGCATGCCCCCTGATTTGATTACGAGATCACTGTTATATTGACTATCTCCGTAGTCGCCATGACAGACTACAAGTAAAACGTGAATTTAAGGCACAGTAAAAAAAAATGCTGGCTAACAACTCCGAAGAGCGTTTTATCTACAATAAAACTGCGATCACATGGCCATCGTTCATTTTAGATACGAGAAAGCTAACAGGAGGCTTCAACGGACGCTTTCAAAATGTATGAGCTAGGTTAAAAAGGGCAATGAACACCTAAGAACTTTAGTCATTAAAATGAAGACGTCAAAGAAAAACCTACTGAAAGTCCCGCAGTTTTGTGTTGTTTTATCTGGAGACAGTTTGCCAATGTCATTCAGGTCTACCTTTGAAGTCACCCACCGTGTTGACCGAGAATGCATCACTTGGCGACTTGTTCCAGATGCTGCTGTGTGTGGTAGTATGTTTACTCTTATGTTATTTGTTACTTTGAACTTCGTGGTCGGCATCTCGTGACCTCTAGGTGCTGGGGTTTCTCGTACTATAAGGAAAAGTATCGCCTCCGTATCTGTCTGTATCAGGTCACTTTTTTCATGTGGAGGAAGGTTTAGCTGCTTTAGCCTTTCCTCATAGTCTATATTTCTGATTCCTACAAGCCATTTTGTATACCGGCGTTTCACTTTCTCTGATGTCGACCTAATTTTACTATCGCAGGGCCCCAGACCTGGACGCAGTGCTCTAACTGAAGTCGCACATAGGTTTCCTAGACTTGTGGAAGCATTTCCGAGTCTCTAGACACTATTGTTTTTGTAAGCAAATATAAGGTCCTATCGGCTTTCAGTGTCATGTTCCGACGTTCCATGGAGACCTTGAAGTCACTTGTTATTTGCAGTTCTGGGTCTCTGATTTGTTACCCTCCTTATATTCGCTTGCTGACCTGCTTACCCGAACTGTCTAGCGTACCAGTGTTCACAAATGTGTGGCTGTTGTGAGAATCGACTGTCAAGATCATCAACTCAATCTAGTTCAGCCGTTCATCATCTACTCTAAAGTAAGCTTTGGTCGTTTAGCATCCTTAAGTAAACCCACGGCTATTCTATTAAATCCTAAGGGCATACCGGACTTTCACCGTACAACTTCGAGACTGAAGATATTCTGCGCGCTTAATTCGCTGTGATCCTTGGTGGTTGCCTGGAGGGGAAAGCCCTGTATATGAGGCGCGGTAACAATCCGGCTGGTGATACAGATGTTCTCGGGATCTGGGTGACCACCAGCGGCATCAAAAATGAAACCCAGCTATTTGATGGATCGCAAGAACATTCGACGTTTTTCCGTTCGTAGCCAGAAATCGTACCACTGAGCGCGTTGGAAAACCGCGGCGATTCGGTCCTGGATTTCATTGGTTCCCTGACCCATTATTATATTGTCGTTGAGGTAAGCGACCGTACCAGATAGACCAATAATCATTGCGTCGATCAGTTGCTGGAAAATGGCAGGTGTATTTACAATACCAAACTGAAGTCTGGTATGTTGTAGAAGGGCAAGTAGGGTGTTAATCGTGAGTAGTTCACGAGATTCCAGGTACTAACCTCGAGTTGGAGATATGCCTCCGCCAAGTCCAGTTTGGCGAAGCAGGTGCCACCGTTGAGCATAGTGAATATGTCGTCAGGCACTGGAAGCGGATAGCAGTTTGGCTCCAAAGCAACATTGGGGCCCATTAAGAAATCAGTGTAGATCCGAATGAACCTGCTCAATTTCCTCACCACGACAGTGGGGACGGATCATGTGAGTAGGAGACTGGTATCAAGACACCAAGTTGTTCCAGACGTCTGACCTCGTAGTCAACGGGCAGTAGGGCTGTGTAGGGAATCGGTCTTTTGGGACGGAAGACCGATTAGCTGCCAGAGCAAAGCTGCGGCGTAGGCTGGGTGTAGGTGTAGAGATCAGGGCTGTGCTGGAACACGGGGGCGAA
Organism: Paragonimus kellicotti; assembly: GCA_014220965.1. NCBI lineage: Eukaryota > Metazoa > Platyhelminthes > Trematoda > Plagiorchiida > Troglotrematidae > Paragonimus > Paragonimus kellicotti. The sequence continues at coordinate 25,411 of LOND01004239.1, forward strand.
CCGCTCAATGATGTAGTCGGACAGCTTCGGAGGTGCGGCAGATGGCCCGGATTGGGAAGTCAAGGAGGCCAAGCAATTGGAGCCAGCCGAACTCAGAAAGATCCACACCGGAGTTGGGAACGTGGTACTTCCCGTCGATGGTTGTGTCGCGAAATGACGCTTAACAGCGCAGTAGCTCTGTCCACCGCATGCACTGGTCGCTGTCTGGGATGTCGGGTGGACCGTGATATGGGAGGATGTTCCCAGCTGAAAGCGGGCCAAACAACCGTTGGTGTGGACGGACACGAACTTCCGGCAGTCGGCACCCCTGACTTGGAAGGTGGTCAGCGGACAGTTAGGTCTGCCAAATGAACGGAACCCAGTCGCTTTCTTGAACTTGGGTACCAGGGTGGGCTTGATCCTGCCCGCCGCTCGTGACTGACGGAAGCCTTATGTCCGACCGTTGGCACTGCTGACAGCGATGCTGTCAAAAGGAGCAGATTTCGCGGAAATGCCACCACAAATGTCACTTACGATAGGTGGATGGGAGTTTCTTGATATCAGCTAGACTGGGTTGGGCGGGCCATGTAGCAGTTGGGGACGTGAAGCGGGAAATGGCTTGAACTGAGCCGGACGCCCGTCCTGGATGCTAGATCATAGGCCGAGTCGTGCTTGAGGTTGACCAACCTCTCGCATTCGTCAACGATCTGTTCCAGCTTGATATTTGGTTCCTGGTCGACTTTAGCCAGGTACGGTACGGGGGCAACATATCCTGGTAATTGGGATCAGCAAATGAACGCCATGTACCGGAGCTGGTCCTCTTTGTAAGAACCAAAGTTCAACCGTTTGCACCCACAATTGACGAAACTATCAGAGATGACAGGGTCGTGTGTGTCTCTTTTGAAGGCAGTGGGACTGTGATTTGAACAGGGATGAAGTATCTCTGAAGATCTTCGTCAGCTTGCGGACTGAATTTGTGAAACTCAGGGTTCACGGCTGGGCTGTCAGAATGAGGACAGTGTAGCGGACTTGTCCCGTTGATCCCAGTTTCCTGGGTAGATGAGCCTTCGTCTCGGGATGCCGGTAGGCCTGTCTCCGTATCGCTTGTTCTAGGCCTTGAAGATGGCAACCAGCTTGGGGATCATATTGGAAGTCGACGATATTCCGGATCTGGTAATCCATGGACGGCAGTTCGGCAGAAGTGGACGATCCAAGCGCGGCAAGGCGAGTAGCATTTCCTTCAGTGGAATCCACTACTGCATCATCTATTCAAGATCAGCGTCGGCAGACAGTCTTAAAAAAGAAGCCAACTCGCCTTAGGCGATTGGGATGTCGTTTTGTTCGAGGATACCTTTCCCGATCCTCTCCTAAATGCGGAAGATGGCAGGAGTACGACTGTAAATTTTTACACTCACAGGACCGTGCTTCACTATCTTATCCCGCCGTTGCACTCAGTAATGCAACCCTGTGTATGTGGCTGCTACTATTCAGCTCATCTGACATGGTTGTACTTGAAAGGCTTGAAGCCCTGCTCATCACAGCCCTCTGGATCAACGCCGCATGCAAGCCTGACCACCACGTTAAGGTGTCAGGCAAGGTTTTGGTATGATAGTGACTATTTATTTGCCATTTATCGAGACTCGGTTTGATTGTATGCCGTCTTGATGCTCTCGGTTTCAATAGTTTTTGAAGGATTTGGTTTGTTAGTATGTTACTGATAAAAGTGTCTCGTATAGCATCGTTTTAATATCGTTTCAATGTAGACCTTTTAAATTTAATCTTTAGTTAGGCATTTCATCTTGTGCACAAACTTCTCTAGGCTTCTGCCGATTTTCCCGTTTACCGACAGGCAGCATTTGTCAAGCGAAGTATGTAACGACTCCGGAGTACTGTGGTGTTCATCTGAGAGTCTCCCATTCAGTAATAATTCCGTATCTGAATGGGGTAGCATGGTTTACCAAATCTTGCGTCCAATTCGGTCGAATGATTTGAGTGATCCGACACTGTTGAAGGGTGTATGTTGTGGACGACTCAATTGTCTTACTGCTTCAGAAATGCTTGGATTTGTACCAAAACGTTGGATGTTTCGAAAAATATTTCACAACCGTTTGATTGTAAAGTGAACAACTCTTGCTTGCACAAACTATGCTTTGCAAATAATATTTCGGAGTGAATCAGAAGTCATCATGGCCTTAAATTTCAGGCGTTATTCATTTCACAGTTGAAGCACGGCAGCTGAAATTTAGATTTTTGGTAGTGTGAAGACGGCTTGAAATTGAACTCAGCAAAACATCTTCCGGCAAATTGGTGTGAGCGGATTATGCTGGCCGGGTAGTTGAAGTCATCCCTCGTTGACACTTCTCAGTAAATAAAGTAAGAATGAGATTGTCCTGATCTTGTAACTGCATTTTGTATTGTGAAGGTCTGTTTCGCATTACATATAGACTATTCCGATCGTTTAACGTGTTCAGCACAGTCCACATGTCTTCAGCCGATGGACCAACTGAAGCCAAGCTACCGATGTGTGCGTACTGTTAGCCCTACCATCATTTGAAAGCTTCACTTTAAACTCATGAAAGTCCTCAAATTCATGTTATGGACTGTTGTCTCTGATATGCTATTCAAAAGGCTGAAGTTTCTATTTTCGGAGAAAATAAGACTAATCAGTTTCCAGGCACACCAACGATATTGTAAAGTCTCATTGCTTGAATCAACGAACATATGTATCGCGCATTCTAGGACGCGTATTTTTCTCTCATTTTGCTCATTCAGACTGACACAAGTCAACGATCAAATGACTGAACTGGTTCGTGAAGCAGACAGAAACCCCACTATTGACGGCTCAATTCGACCTTCGGTTGGTGATGCTAGCACTACCGTGACACCTCCCATGACGGCTGGACAGCTGAGTCAGTTACACACAGCCAAGCGACATCGAGAAATATTGCGTGATTACGCTCAGGAGTTTCGACAAACCAAGGCTAAGATTACTGCAAATCGTGAACGCGAAATTCTTCTGGGCTCGGTATGTTTCCCGAACGAAATTCTACGTAAATAATGTGTCACCTGTTCATAACTCATCAGTGCGATTGAACACAACTCAATCCCGATCGCTAACTTGTATTGGATAAAGTCATATTATAATGATTTCAGTGCTTAATGTTGCTCGTCCTGAGTTCAACACTTTGCAACCGCTTTCGTCTCCATTTGGACGCATCAGGTGGGGATAATCCCAGCGAGGTTCGAACCGGAAACTCCTGTTACGAGCTGAATCCCTTAGCCGTTCGGCCACCAGTCCCATGGGCATCACTTGTGATGGGATGGTCAATACAGTCGATGTGACTTGTCCACACGCTGCTTGCTTAGATAAACACTATCCACAAGCAGTATTTTGAGGGCTGAGGACCGGACGAACACAAGCTTCGGCTCGTACTGCGAAGGGCTTGTGGTCCGCACCTCGTTCACACCATTAGTGCGTAATGAGTCCGAGTCGGGATGAAACTAGTGAAGTGTCGGTCTGAGTGAGAGTACCGTGAAATTTAAAGTTCAATGTACTTTAACGAGACAAAAATCGTAGTTTGACTCCGGTGACCATCTGTAGTTGCCCATAATCATACATTTCAGTTTTCCTACACAGAGAACTAAACTCGACTTTCCTGCCTGATACATCGTCATTGACTATACAGCATATTCAGTATGTACCATACAACTCAGTTCTATGTAAACAAGGATTCGCAGGTTTTGGGAAGTTTTTGAAAAATGGGGGGATGCTTTTTAAGTTGCTGGATAGTTTGCGAAAACTGCGTATGTTTCCTTAGTTCACGAGGGTTTTCGAAGTGTTAAAAAATGTAGCACGAGTACGTCATTCGTTTTTCATTAACTTACTTTTCGAAACGATCAAAGCTACTTTGTTTTTATTGTCGAACGTGATCATTTTTTCAAAGTGACACTAATGGATCTAAAAAATTTGACCTATTCTACCGACCCATGGCTGGAATAAACGGATACACTGAATTGCGGATAGCAACTTAATAAATACTGCTTCCTTCTTGTTGGCAAGCGACTGTTCTACGTGACTTCAGTGCCAACCAAGTAATTGCCGTCTACTACCTGAAAAGGAATTTGGTTGCAAGACGGTTTTCCCATCAAGCAGTGTGTGATACTGGTGATGGTATCACTGCACTTCATGCCACCAGTGAACTATCTTAATATACATCCATTGGGGGAAGAAGGCACCATGAGAACCGGGAGAACGAATAGCGAAGGAAACGGAACTGACAGAAGAGACGGGTAAACGCTGAAACTGATGCTTGAACATTAGACCAATACAAGAGTATTAGAGGTCAAATAGCCTGACAAATTTAGTTTCATCAGAGTCAAGTGTACCACGTCAAAATGCACCAGGGAATACGGTTGTTCCATTAGGGATGAGCCAAACTGAAAGGCCATGTTAAATCCTAAGTAGTTTCTAGCTCAGTTTACTCCAGTAACCCTTTCTTTTGGTTCGGTATGACCTAAGAACAAGTTACCACTCGATTTTGCATGTGGTTCAACGAAGTTCTTCGTTTGGCGACTCGTGCGAAATGTGATTCATGCTTGCACTCAACAAGGTTTGTAATCTTAGAAGGTCTTGGGGTTTTGTGTGAAATTTGTTGATTTTGATGATTTTAGGTTGCGAACCCTGGTAATCGATAGAATGTTGGTTTCCGGTGCATTCCCAAACAATATTTTATCAGGTCTGCTTTCGTGTATTGCAGACAAGAACTGCTTGTATTCAGTTGTAGCAGTGTGGTTGTCCGTCTTTGGTTTTATCTCTTACTTTCCTGTTGTTTCCATAATCAATAGGCCTATCGGGAAACCCCTGTAAATAACGGCGATAGGACCCTGTCGACTATCGGAATAGGAAACCATCGTGGTCAGTCCACGGCCACTCGGATTCTGTTAGAAGAACAGGACAAGTATCATCGTTCGAATCGCATGGTAGATGATCACTTAACAGCGGCGTCCACGATCCGAGCCACATTGCGAGCTCAGCGGATCGCTTTGCGCAATGCGTCTGGCGGTTTGCACAACCTCACTGCCCGGTTTCCTCGTATCAGACAGTTGATTGGCAAAATCGATTGGCGCCATCGTCAAGACTCCATTATCCTGGGGCTGGTCATTGCTTGTTGCATTGCCTTTCTTCTCATCTACAAGCTTTCTTAACTTCCGAACACGTGTCTGTCCGTTTTCTGAATGGCCTCTCAATTGTCCATTTCTTCTACATCTGAGTTGTTCATTTTTCTAGGCTCTGTGATGACCATATCGACCCATTTATGTATAAATACGCATGTGGCTTTTGTTTGGAATGAACTCTGTACCTTTTCCATCTAATCGGTCCCGTTTATCCTTGTCGTTTTTGCCCACTGCCCCGCACACCTTGTGTTACAGTTTCCACGACGTCTCCTTCATTTACTGTCTTTCAGTACGTCTGCTTGCCAATTCGAATCAACTTTGATAAACGAAACCTAATCTTGTTTATACCACGTGATTCACACAGTATTGCAGTGTTTCGAGGTTAATCTCGTGCTCCGGGGCTGTGTATGCACGTGATGTTCGCATCTCACCACCAGCATGACCTTGTCTCTGTTACAGGCCCGTCAATACCGTTTTTGAATATAACCTACACTGTATCCTTCGTATTTTCGGGAGAGTGCTGCACTTCGTAAACGTCTATATGCAGCATTTCAGACTCGAAACAGTGTCTGCACTTCGCCAACTTTAGACCATCGGTCATGTCATTCCTGGCTAATGGATCGGTTTGGGGAACGCAAGCCTCTCTCTTCCATGTCTGATAATTATAACACCCTAACTGTGCACATATGCTTGTGTGTCAAATTTTTGTATTCTTCATTGTCTTTCTCATTTATTCGCTTGCCACTTTTGTATCATAATTGTGAGCGGTCATTCGGAGAGCCCGACAGAGGCTGATTGCTCTGTTTGATCACTAACAAATTTGCATCAGGCCTCCTGTTTTGATTCTCACTTTTCATGCATTGCAGTGCAAGGAAATTTGCATCTGATGGTTGTTTCAGTGTTGGGGCTGACGACAAAATATTTGTCTGTTGTGGTGATGAAACCAGCCATATGTTAGTCTTGTGCTATATGGATCTGATCAAATACACCTTTTGTGACGTGATGTAATCACTGTTCGCAGGGAGTCAATTGTACCAGATGTTTGAAAGTCGAACTATGTGCTGTTTTTGTGTGATGGGCTTATAGGAATAATTGATTGTTGTAGGCTACTGCGATACAAGTTCCGGATTCAATGTAGCCGTAACAGTGTGATTGACTTCTACTCGTTTCAGATAGACAGAATGTGAGAGCTAGATCCACACACGTATGCAAGGGGAACAGTGCGAGTGGCTGCAATCAGACGAGATGGGGTGTTTGTTATACGACCAAGCTGATGAGCCGATAGGTAAAGCTGCTGTTCATTGCCGGTTGGTGGTTAAGCCAACATTAGTGTCAGCAGCGCTGGTGGGTCAAATCTTGGTAGCATTTGACGGGGTATTCCGCGTTCGTTTACTTCAGCGATATCAAAGACAGCGGTTCTAGCCAACGCTTAACTGCTTTACAAACATGAAAGATAAGGCAAGCCCTAACCAAGAAAAAAGGAAGGGGACGTAACTAGTAGGAATAACTACGACTCATCATCATAGCAGCCATGAGCCTGACCAAAGGTACTGTGGCTCGGGCTGCCGCTCACCTCAACAGTGACGTGGAATATCCTAGAAGAAAACGTTACTAAGAAGGTTGAAAATTAATAATAAAAACTATGCAGAAGCACGAAGTTGTATGGATGCAAGTACGTCGTTGACTCTGACACACCGCCATCTCGAATAGCGTTTCTAATCAGCGATTTGAGTGATCACGAGGACCCCAGTCCAGACAGGCGACACTTACCCACTTTGCTCAATGGAACGGTCAGGATTTAATATTTCGTGATCACTTTTTTGCTTGCACATCACACGGTTTCACCCAATTGTTCGTGGTCTCAATAGTATAATGCCCGGTAAGGTAAACGCTCAGCTGGCATGCGGAGTACGTGACCTAACCATCGCAGGCTGTGCAACGTGAGTAGTTGACCAATTGATCGCGCATCCCGAGCGTTCCGGAATACGCGCCGGCGAACTGCCGCATTGCTCACGCGATCAGTCCACTTGATGTGGATTAATTGGAGGAAACAACGACAGTCAACCACAGCATATCTGTGGACATCTTCGTCGCGAACGGGCCACGTTCCCAAACCACAGAGTAAAAGAGAACTATATGCAAGTATTAAACACCCTTCCCTTCAGCGAATACTGGACGTCTTTTCGATGCCACAGATGACGCAGGCTGGCAAAGACAACTCGTGCCTTTGCTATCCTCGCTGATATCTCATCAGCAATATTACAAGCTGACGAGATAGTGTTACCCAAGTGTGTGAAACTGTCCACAGCCCTAAGCGGATCACCCACAGTAAAAGACTAACGGATGGGAACTCGCTTGTCTTGAAGTAACACTTTGCACTTTGAAGGTGCGAAGCGCATTCCATACAAACCAGCCCGGTCACTCACCTTGTTCAGCATGGTCTGCATGTCTTCGGCAGAGGGGCTAAGTAAGACAATGTCGTCCGCATACTCCAGATCGGTCAACCGAGCGCCAGGAAGAAGCTCAACACCAAGTTCACTGGACTCCTCAAGCGCACTTTTCAGAATGTTGCCTGTGACAGAACTGAGCAGGAAAGAGGCAATCGGACACCCTTGACAAACATCCACTAGAAGTGATGAATGCCCGAGACAGCTGTCCATAAACTCCTCACCCTGCTTGCAGAGTGAGCATACAGTGATCTCAACAGATTCACGTATTTCCCTGGTACTCCCTTGCGAAGAAGACAGTTCCAGAGAACGTTACGAGCAACTGAATCGAAAGCAGTCTTCAGGCCTAAGAAGACCATGATTGTCGGCTGCTTGTGAGAGTGCTGATGCTCCATGATTGGTCGCAGAGTAAACATGTGGTCAACGCACTCTCGACCAGATGGGAATCCCACGTGTTCTTCACTTATCTGACTTCTCTTGGCTTAGTGTTTGCAAGATGTAGGCGCCTTGATGTTGTATGTTCGAATATAGACGTAGCTATTTTTAGTAATTAGGTCCACTTCCCTCCCCTCCTGTTTTTTCTTTTTCCTATATAAGTTTTTCTTCTTTTCCCTTTGTTCTTCGGTTGTGTGGCAGTCAAGCATCAGTGTGAACCACTGATGTATTGCTGTCTATGATGATGATGATGATGATGATGTCAGCTGACGTAAAATGGGGCCAGTGAGTAACTTGGATGCAACTGACACTAGACTGATGCCTCTGTGGTTATCACAGAGACTCCATTTCCCTCTTTTGAAAACGGGAATTGCTGCTAACAAGCACCAATCACGATGTACCTGTTCAGTTTTGTTGGGAAAAGGCACTTTTTCCCAAAATTCGCATAACTTGCCGATGGGAAAAAATGGTTTCATTTAATGAGAATTGAACGCGCCAGAATTCATCCACGTCGAGAAGCTACGCTCACCTTGATTGGTCATTGGGTGCCTAAGCGCAAGGTACCCGAACATATAAATATTACAGACGCGTAATCGGTTTTTTGCTTCTGGCTGGGCAGAATAAAGCTCGGTTGAGGTGTTTTTCCATTATTGTTGGGGGATCTAAGTTGCGAGGTTGGGCTCGATATTTGCCTCTGGTTGTTACACTATGGGACCAATTCTTCCGCTCTCTGTGACGGGATATGGCCGTTGGTACTTATAGTGCCATCATCTTGAACTTCATTCTGAGTTCGTACAGTTTCCCAATCTCTGGGGAGTCTGGTAGTTCTGGTATCAACCACTCCCCACCATCCTTGAAAAGTGAAGGAGGGAGGTGGTCTGGATCAGGAGCCTTGTTACGCTTCTAGAACTTGAGCTCCATGGTCATTTCTGCTTCCGACGAAGGATCATCTGGAATGCAATAACTGACCATTCGGGTCCCGTCGTCCACATGATCTGGTTGAGGCCAGCTGAACTGTTCTTCAAAATGTTCAGCCCACCTGTCAAGTCGATGCGATTGATTGGTGATAGTGAACCATCTTCCTCGCACTTTCTCGCTCACTTACACCGACTGGACGGTCAGTACAACCAGGGACCAGGGAGAACAGCTCTCCATTATTCCCGCATAATAGGCTAGTTCCATCTCATTCGTCCGTTCGACCAAGTGGTGGTCACGGTATTTGCGGAAGCTTCTAGTCAGTTTGCGTCAAATTTCTAGTCAGTCGTCATCCTATTCACAGCGACGCTTGTTCATGAGGTTTATCGACGTGACAGAAATCCAGTTCTGTCGCAACTGAACAGCTCCTTCGGAACATACCTCTTCACAGCATGTTTTCATAGCTGCGGCGATTTGTTCCCAGTGTTCGTTAGGATCCCTCACCTGACTCGAACTGGGCAACTTGTTCACCAATGCATGCTAGCAAGCATTCCTCACACTTACCTCATTGAAATGCTAGTTAAGTGTGTTGCATTCACGCGTGTATGACCTCTGGGCAAATGACAAGACAGAACGGGCACGCATAACAGCATGGTCCGAGTCCAGGTGGTTGCTCCAAAAGGCACGACAGTCCTTAACAGAGTGGCGCCACCTGTAACTGACTGCTATATGATCCAACTGCGTCCACGGCTGAGAAGCACACGGTCTCCATGTAACACAGTGCTTCTTCCTGTGTTGGAATGCGGTGCTTGAAATATGGATGTGCATAGCTGCAGCAGTCTTTCGCCATTGTCAGTGCGTTGTGCCCGGACACTAAACATACCTCCGGTCGCTTCTGCTCTTGAGAAAGACGACCAAGCTGAGCATTCAAATCGCCTGCTAGTATGATGATGTCAGAGTGTTTAGTCTGTTTCAGAAGGTCAACGAGGGCGTCGTAGAACGCATCTTTGGTAGCATCCGAACAGCTGTCCGTTGGAGCGTACGTCAGTATAGTGAAAACACGACGCTCTTCAACAACTATGATTATGCTCAAAATGTTCAGTATCAAGGTGCTTACATCTTGCATGCAGATGAACCAGCTCTACGTGAAAGTAAGGCGTCTTCAGCAAGACGACTTTCATGTTACCTTCACTGGCCCCATTGTTAAGTGCACTCACTTCACAGTCAACTCTGTCAAACAACCTACAATCCACTGAGCGGGAGGCTAGCCACCAGCCACCTAATATTTGAGTCGCAACGACCCCAGTCCGGTAAAGGAACCAGATCTACAGTTTACTTAACTTGTTGTGAACCCCCAGATTGTATGCAAAGCAAGTGACTCACTTTCTACCCACACTTGATCTACTGACCGGACTGCAGTTGTCTCGACGATACGTATTCAGTTATTAGGCCATCGTACTGTGGCTTAGTCAATTATCTTCTATAACAGTGAAGGAAAACTCCCAGAGAGGAATTCTACTATCCGTATGACACTTAGGAAGAGCTTGCCTGAATAAAGGTACTTCACAGGCTACGATGCATTGCCATTTTTGAAAACGCTTATGATCGTTGATGTGGTTTGTCATGGGCTCTCCTTTCTGACGAGTTGTCTGTACTGAACCTATTCAGCACAACGGTCGGACCATTGCTGATTCGTGATCACGCCCGATAGCTGAGTGCAGTTGTCCAAAGCAGTGGCGGCCCAAACACCGCAGTCACATATTGCGTTATCAGTTGATCGTGTGTGTGTGCGGTTTGTCGAACTGCGCTGTGACTCCCGCATCACCCCGCTTGGCGTGGACTCCTCGAAACAATGGTGGTCACATGCAATACTTGTTAGTATTCTCATTGTAAGCGGCACAACGCCTAGATGCAATCGATCCCAATCGTCGTCCTATGAACGCCAGGTGACGCGTAGGCGAATCGGATCCCGACTGTCAAGACAGTTTGGTCGGATACTACAGTACCATTAGCAACGTAATCTTTAAATTAAATGTTACAAAACACCTCAGTTATTCACTATAACAATAAGCTGACTGAGCTGCGCAGGTCCAGGAATACAAGCAACACGGAACTGTCAGTTAAGGTTAGCAAACAAATTCGAAGGCTGTAGGTCTCTGGACGGTACATGCATATGAATTAACTTTGCGTGAACCGACCAATAGTAGACAACACAATTGAGGGAGGGTGAATGTGCACAGTCCGACAGACGTTTGCATGGTTGTGTCTTTGGCACTCAGGTCGGTGCGCAAGACGAAGTACACATTGTGCGTAGTGAATATTTTTTGAAATTGCAAGGTCAACAAGAGATTCACGGTAACCTTGAAAGACCACGAAGGGAATTAAAGGGAGAATCGCATGCTTAGGACAAAGCACTTAAAGGGTTGGAAGGGTCTGAAATTTTTCATCCTGGCACAGGAATCCCTTATATTCATTATGAAAGCACCAAACTTCTGAACCCAAAGGTAGGTTGGATCGCACATCAACACTGTACCCTTTCTTTTAATGACAACCTGTTGTCTTCTTGATTGCTGATAACCCGGTTGCAACTCTTACATATTTATCAGAAGTCAGGGTTGCAAACAGCTGTTTTCGGTCATTCTTATCAGGCATATACAATTATAAGGGATTCATTGGACTTATATATAAAACTGGAATGTGATTATAATTGTCATGGAAACTGCGAACAAATACTGATTCAGGTCCAAATGTGTCCTGGTATGGCAGTTGAGCATCAGTGTGGTTTATTACTACTGTTGGTGATGCATTGCATCCTGGTGCTCACTCTCAGACCGCGACTGTTTTCACTCTTGTTCACAACTCATCGGGCGCAAGTGTAGTATTTCTAACAGAAAGCTAAGAAAGTTTTCCCCGAGGGGTCCGCTCGACATTAATGCAAAATGGTGATCAAGGCAGTTTTATTTTAACGGAACCGTCAAAATGAACGTGTCCGTGGTCCCTTTAGATTATTTCCAGGAATTTGAAGGAAACTTAATCTTGACGAATGCAAGTTTCGGCTGGACTTGAAAATGCTACACGAACATTATTTTCTCACGCCGGAGTCGCCCTACTAGCTAAACTACGAAGACAGCGGATGCTGAGTAATTTCACCTCTGGATTCAGGAACCCGCCCATCTTACTGCCACCGAACGACGTGGGGAATTGACTGCCCTGGCAACATGCCTCAAGTCAGAGTGTGACATTTCTTATCTCCATGCGTCGTCTCGTAGCTCATTCGGTAGGGTGTTTGACGCGTAAGTTAACTATCGTGTCGCTGGTTCGGGTCCAGCCGGAACCCCAAATTTTCAACATCTGGACCTCTTCTAAATAAGCAAGTCCTTCACACTACTTATGAGTAGCTTAAATAAATTAGAGTACTCTGTAAAATGAAAAAACGGCGTAGTGACAACCACTCGTAGATTGTTGTGACGTTTGCGCTGTGACCCTGCGGGAAGACGGAATCATATCATCGTAAACAGCAACAGTTAGAACCAAAAGGAATAAAGAAAACCGGATGTTTACAACATTTTCTATCGTAAAGCAACTTGGTTACACACAGAGTGAGATTATCTGGCTAGACGATAGCCAAAAGTCTACTCGCGTTAAAAACAAAATTTGGTGTCCTCTTGGGCCATCGCTTGCGACGGGACGATCAGTGAAATTGCTTCGTAACTAATCGACTCCTCCAAACGTTTCCCGATAGGTCACAGGGAAATGGCTAATATACAGCCCGGATTTCAATTGTTCATCCTGCTGAGGAGAACTCCTTCTTAACATGCATTCTATGGCAATGGGAGTGTGCATTCCAATGGTACATGTGCCTCCGTACATGACCATGGATATCAATTGTGCCTGACGTTTTGGGTGTGGTGTGCTATCCTTTAACACGTGATCTTGATGATCTTGCCCTCCAGGGTCGTGCACATCAAAACCCGTGATCCGGTTGGATGTATGTTCGTGTGTTCACGTATCAGATTGTAAATTTTTGCCTGCATCTTTCATAGTAATCGAATGTTGTACAAACCCTAACAAATAATACCGTTTAATATAGACTTCCGACTCGTTGAGGCTTTCTGTACCAAGACAACTTAATTGGCCGGTTTGGTTCGTATAACAACTCAGTTAGAGCGTCTACTATCGTAAGTTGCGGTATTTATGTTAGGGGCCATAGTTTTTATCCAGTTGATCACCTACTCTATTAAAATGGTTCGTTTCAGAGTTAGCGATATACCGAGAACGGGAGGTTTCTTTTTTCCCTATATCTTGAATTTCAACAGTGCACGTTACATTATTTTATGGTACACCGTTTACCCTCACATTCTAACTAGTTTGGGATCACCTCGTACGCAGTGGTTCCCCTATGACAAGTACTCATTATGAATACTTTCGTATTGATTGGCTCATTGTATACGCCCTTGGTTTTCCGCGCCCAGCCCGCACGCACTCAACAAACATATTTTTAGACTGGTTCCGTTTTCGGCGTCCATATCTGTTGCACCTCTACTGACCTTCCGTTAGCTAGGTAGTCAACTCTCCACAATGATCAGTTTGTCGTTGCTGTGACTCTCGAGACACATCGTTCATGTGATACTTGAAGAATTGTTAGATTATACGGTCACTCGTGCCCAAATCTCTTCATTCGTTCATTTAACTTCGGAGGTGTTGGTAGTCCCGTAGTTGAAATGGCTTTTCCTGCTGTTAGTCCCTTTTTATCCAAAAATTGTAGCGTTATTAAGGAATACCAATCAATTCCTCCCAGTTTGCCAGACACTACCCCGCACATGAACTGAACCACTATTAACATACATTGTCGAAGTGCCTGTGTCGTCTACCCAGGTTCTTAAAGTCGAAATGTCACTCATCCACCTGCCATCCAAATTCCAACTGATTGTCAGTCGTTTTGATGTTTGTCGGTCAGTAAAACTAGTTCGATGGAATTTTATCGAGTCGGATGAACGAATGAAGGTCACATGTCGGGACGAGCGGGAAAACTTGACGATAATTCATCAAAGCCCATATAACTGATGCCTAGCGAGACGCGCATAACCACATCAACTCGTCATATTCACTCTCAGTAGGTGGTTTTTCTGGCTAGCGCACGCTCGTAAAAGTATGGCAAATCTGAGCCAGAGTAATATGATGTACATGAAATTTGCCTATTGGATCCGTTAGGACTAAACGTTGTAACTACCCCGCCTATACTTTTCTCCTAAAATGTATAGATAACGTAACAGTGAAGATTACTTCTTAAGCAATCATTGTTAAAATGTACGACTGTAACGACAGTAGGTTTTGCTCACGAGCTCACTGGGACGTTTTAAGTCTGTTCGTTCCTCTGTTATATTAGTAATTTCCGGCTAATTCTTCGTCTGGCTTATTTTGCCGCTTTACTAGGGTCCTGTGAAAGGATATGGCCAATCTACCACTTTTAAAGTACCAACTGTACTATGTAAAAA
>LOND01004240.1:8082-19062 GCA_014220965.1 Paragonimus kellicotti
AACAGGTCCACATTTGTACACAGTATTGTAGTAGTTGTTAATAATAATGGGCTTGTAAAACTGGAATACCAGATCTCGATTATATTCACGTGGAGTTCGGATTTTGGCCGGTTGCATAATAAAACAATGTAACTTAAAAATCCGATTAAAAAATTAGTATTGTTAAAATGATAGCCAGGAACCAATACACATTTTACTCTAAAATTGTATGAAAACGACAAACTAGCGAACAAGACTTGAATTCTGTGTTTGATCATCAGGCTAATTACAACACAATAAATATGAAAACAGTAACTGGGGAAATCAAGAACTCGGTCAGTAGAAGTTATGGACGGCATGATTGTTATCATTTGCGCAATCGCCGTTCCAAATGGTAAGCTAGGTCGTTTGTAGGCTATGAAAAATTGTGTTATCGCAGGAATTTATTGCAAGAAAATTCGGAAAATCAGTTCAAACAACCTAGCCTGCCGCACACTTGTACATGAGTCTCCGTTCAACACCCGTTTTCGTATCACAACTACAAGACAAACTCCCATGTTTTACAATCAGCTGTTGCGTATGTTCATTCGGTTGTTGGTGAAGAACATCATACTGTGACAAAAGCCGTTCAATAAAGCACGATCTTTATTGTCCAACTCGCTCGTTCTCACATCACGCGCACGCTCGCGTTTATGAACCGGAATTCCGGTCCACAACATACCAGCCGGTTTCCACTTGAACGTCATGTGCACTTCGGCCTGGATAGCGTGTATGGCTGATGTCTTCTGCCGAGGTTTTTGCTTCCCATTCCTCGTCCGTTCGTCCGGTCTCGGTATGCAATAACTCGTCCAGTCACCCGTGTTGTCCACAATCCGCTCGCTATAGGCTTTCGGACACATCTCATCGCCGCGTTGAGGCATTCTTCCGGGTGTTGGAATACTCGCGCCCATCACAATATACTAATCATAATACGAAGGCGATTGTCTGATAGAGTGCGTGAACATCATCCTGCGTGGTTGAACAGTGGTGTGACTAAAACGGTTTCAAGCGCGATTGTTGCCCATTTGACCGACTCTAATCATTCTGTCAGTAAGAAAGATGCTTTCAGATTGTCTACCGAGTGCCAAGGAATCGATCAAAAATGGTGAGATTTCGAATGTTGACCGTTGCCGAGGCCATTAATATCCGATGGCACAACGTTAGTCTCTGCGATCAGAAGTTCACGCGAACACTTAATTTCCCGTGGTCTATAATCAATGAAGCTGACATTTTGGAAAAGTGATTGCGTAAGTGCTAGCAAACACGAACTCCGTAACCTTTATTGACCGTTTTTCTGACTTACCCTAGTTACTGTTTCATATTTATTGTGTTGTAATTAGCCTGATGATCAAACACGGAAAACAAGCCTTGTTCGCTACTTTGTCGTTCTCATGACTTCACTGGGTATTTTCGAACGAATCTAACGTTTTAAGTTGTGTACGTCACTTGCTTCTAACATTTCACCCGAGTTTGCTCTTCTGTTTCAACTCGCTCTTTATAAAAGTACATCCGCATCCTTAACTACGCCCCGTTTCGAACCGGTATGTGTCCTTATCTGTGCCTACAGTTCGCTTGTTATCCTGTGCTTTCATTCATTCTTGTGTCAATTCCGATAGTTTAGCAAAAGGGTTCGCTACAAAACGAATGTGGTGACTTTTTCAATATTGCGTATGCTGTAGATGTGATTGTAAAAAATACCCAGAATCCATTATCAAAGGTGTACAGAACAACTTATTGAATTAAATTGACCAAAAAAAAGTCATCTCTCAGTTTCTAATGGTTATAACGTGCTAGGAATAATGGTTGCAATCAGTAGACGAATTTCGACCTCAGAGGAAAACTATATTGATGGTAGAACACTTTGAATAAGAAGAAATAATTTAAAACACACAGAACCATCGCTAACAAGACTTGAAAAGCCAATTATTATGGTGAATCCTGAAGATTTGCTCCAATAAACGAAAGAGACAGGAAACCAGCGGGAAACAATTTTTCATCAATTCGCATGTTAGTAACGAGTTCATATACGATTGTGTTGCACTCAACCTTGTAACAATACACTAAAGGCAAGTTTTCCTACTACTTGTGTCAAAAATCTGCTTACCAAACACAAGTAATTAACAAAGCATGGCCACTACGCATCTCTGATCGGCCCATAAATTGGGCATGATAGAAGCATCTGCTCACTTAACCGCACAATTAGTTACCACTCTGTGCGTATTTCATTATAACCTCTACTTAGTTCATACCGCAGGACGAGCGTCTGTATTGTGATTATCATATAGGAGTCTTCGCTTCGGGAAACTTACATTATAATGCTTTCATGTTTACATTTTATCGTTCCCTCGAACGCGAATGGATCTTTGAAGGTGTAAAACTACTGCGTTCTCAGAAGCCAAACACCCTTAGATAAAAGTGGCTGGAGTGATTTACGATACTCATTCTACACGAATCTCACATATATCCATTGCAGTAAACTGCATTTTCTGCACTCAACCCCGTAACATTTTGACAGACGAGCGCTAGATGGGTAACCAATTGTCGAGAACGAACAAAACAGTTTGCTGCTGCTATGGCCTTCTAGATAAACCCAATTCAGATAATTCCATCCTCATTTTCTTCTTGCGTTTACTTGTAAACTTCACTTGCTCATGCGACGTCAAGATTGCCAGGAACTCCTCATCGTGAATGAACGTTAAGGTATTAGGTCATTTTAATTGTAACTATTGACGGTGTCATCAAAGAAAACCAATTCGGCCCTTCCTATCCGACGGTTGATCACATATGGACTGCACCACCGTTAACCTGGATTGTAGGAATTCTCATATTGTCCATTCGACCTTCTGAAATGCAATTCTGGTTCACCAATACACCTACCGCATTGAAGTCGATAATTACTCGTTATGATGTTAGTCAGGCAACATACCGAATTCCATGGAAGTGTGTTCAGTCGGTGGACAACTGAAGTTTGCATGTAGAGGCGGATGCGAAACATTGAGCGATAATAATCAGGGGTCATGGGAACGATGTTCACCGAGATGATGATAACAAAACAAATAGTCCCGTTCAATTTGTACAGGATTCAGCAAGTGTGAGAAAGGGCAGTGTAATATGAATAAGCTAGGTACCTCGGACCGTTATGGGTTCAGCACTGCAAACCATCTTGTCAGTTGTCCACTAATGCAGATCAAAAGCGAACAAACGGAAATATTTCGTATGACATGATTAGGCAAACTGCCTACGAAGTATACTCTGAAAATAAAACAATGTTTACTGGTTCATTCTGTACCACTACATATTGATTGTTTTGGTTCACAAGTTTTTGGCCACTAAAGTCCGCAATCAAGTCAGTCGTTAAAAATCTGAAGTATGTCAACGGTATTTGAGGATGTCATAAGCTCACATGGTAAACGCGAACCAGTCACACTTTCGTACGCATCTATCTTCATCTACTTCATCAAGAGAGATAAATCATCCAACATCATTTGCGCTAGGACGACTACACAAAGTCACATTACGCTCCTCACGGATACAATAAACAAGTCAATATCACTTACTTATGGAGCAGTAGCACACAATTCAAGCGCTGCACAAACAAGGCCTAATTCAAACATATGTAATGTAAAATACGAAAATTTCACAGCAAGCACTTTTGTAATTCCGATTGGCAACTCCTGCTCAAGAACACAAACTGTTGATCATTAAAACAATCGAGAATACGATATATTGCGGATTACATTTAAGATGAATAGCAGCCGTTGCACGTCCTTGAATAGCCAACAGGTGTGAACAATTACAATGCAATCAACATAGTATGCTCGTTAGATTCGCACGAGCTGAGCGTTACAAACAACGTTGCCTAATTTTGATTCGAGAGTAGACCTATGAGGTTCGTTAATCTTTTGTTAAAAATGGATAGTAATACACGTAACAAATATGTCAAACGAGCCACATTACTTTGCCTCTGCCTAATGATATTCTGAGGGAAGCCTTATTGTTATGCACTGAAAACATCAGCTTTCGTTTTCTTGATCGATGCTACCGCCAAATAGATGGGGTAGCCATGGGAAGTCCATTAGGGCCTATCTTAGCTGACTTTTTCATGTTAAGGATTGAACGAGAGTTAGCCGCAGACATAGCGAGTCTGTCATATTACAAACGCTACGTTGATGATACACTAGTATTCAGTCGGTCCAAACAGGCAATAGATAACCTAGTGCAGCGCCTAAATAGTTGTCATCCCAATCTGAAGGTAACGTGAAACAATTTTTCATCAATTCGCATGTTAGTAACGAGTTCATATACGATTGTGTTGCACTCAGCCTTGTAACAATACACTAAAGGCAAGTTTTCCTACTACTTGTGTCAAAAATCTGCTTACCAAACACAAGTAATTAACAAAGCATGGCCACTACCGCATTTGGATGAGGAGAAACGACTTGTATCGCCATCCATAAAAAGGTAGACCGACCTAAAACCCATAAAGCTAGACAACTGATCGCCAGATCCCTAATACAGTTGACGTAACATAAGGTAGTTCAACAAATGGTTGACCGTAATCTCTGGTTATGGAAGAAAACTGCTGCCGCCGAAAGTTTGGTTTGTCACTTTGAGTTCGCAGACTGTTGGTCATTGCTTGCATCAAGAAACAACGAGATAAATATGAACATATGGTGACAAACGCCGATGAAGTTTGGACTACTGGTGGACTGAGTGATTTATTGGTCGGTCACTCCACCGGCTCACTTCAGGTTGTTTCACCTTATTCCAAGAAAAATCCTACTCCTTGATCTTGAGATTAAAGTAGTATAGAATAGTACTAACTTGCTTTGCATCCTCAGCGGTTCAACAGTGAGGTTTTTACAACATCACGAACAAAGGAAAAATGGTCTAATCACCACTCTCACTGATGAATATTAAGTTAGTTATTACAAAACACTGAAGTTTACCAATGCCTATCACGCGGATTTAAGATAGCAACTTGGACAGTTCATATAATTCGTGGTAATCTTTATACCCGGCTAGCTTTCCCGGCTGTCCAATACAGCATGGATGTATTACATCAGAATTTTTCCTGAACAACAGCTCGTCTGTAATGTGTATATTGAAGGCCCCGGACAATGCGCTCAGTTATTTTGAAGCGAGCGCGTTGAACGTTATTCCACTGGTCCTGTATACCGGAAACTGATGAACAATCACGCCTTCGCTTGTATACACTGCTCAAGTTTCCCGGAATCACAGAAGGAAAATAAGTTAGCTCTCCTCTAAGTCTGAGTTCGTGTCAGCTCATCAGAAACGCCGTTTGTGAGAAAGAGCAGAAAATACTTCGGTATTTGTGGCTATTTCTGCTTGGTAGACAGATAGACTCTTTGACTGACAATTTGTCTCTCTTCAATTACAATTCGTTTGAGCATCATAACGAGTACAATGGTGAGGAGTTCAGCTGACAGTGCAGACAGTGATACGCACTAACAGGGTACAAGCTCAATAAAACGAATCTGAAGTTCCGTGCTTCTTTATTCAAAATTGGCCAAAAGAAAATGGTTTACCCAAATGAGTAGTTTGTAAACAAAAATAGGACAAGATGGGGCGCTTGTCTCTTATGGGAGTACTGATCTGTCACTGGTTCGAATCTAGCTGAACTCCAAAAATTTCATAGCTGGATCTCTTCTGAATTAACAAGTCCGCCACATTGCTTATTTGCGATGATTATAAACGTCCATTCAATGGCGTAAATTGATTTCGCATCCACGTTCTTATACAATTGTAACTTTTAACGACAGCCTGCCTGTCATAAGATGAATCGATCGTAGATGAATGTTCACAGAGGGACCTGTGCAGGGAGGAAATGTTCTAGGAGGAATTCTATGGTTATTGCAGCAGGTACACACGGCGATAAACAATTAAATTTTTCCAGGTAACCACATTCAAGACAGCCTGTTTTTATCTGTAACACTTCACATGGTGTCTCAGAAGGTCTCCTATCAGATACATCGCCAAAAATTGTCCCAGATAAATTCACACGTGTCCCGAAAAATCCATAAAAAAAGCATCAAAAATTCCCTACAAAAGGTTACATTGTATTTTCTTCTATTTTGTTGAAATTCGCTTTGACTTCTGTGCAGCTGTCCAACCTGTTTTCAATACAGACCGAAAATTCTACTTTTGGTAGTTTAAAGATTTCATTCAACCTTCATTAGGTTCAAGTGACCTGCAAACGTTAATTAATTCCCTCATGAACAAAGATGCGAACACACCTTATTGATTTGTTCATTCTCCGTTCTGTTTCATACGAGACTTTCTACAACCAACTTGCACTTTTAGTGTGCAAACGACTATCAACCTTTGGCATATTTTAACCTACATTTTGAGCAATCGATTCGTAAAATTATGCGTAAACTTTTATGATTATTTATTATAAAACGGATAATTTTTCAAACAGAGATTGCGATAGTTGTATCAGTTGCAAAATTGCCAGTAGTTGGTCGTACCTTTCACCTCCAAACGGACTACTTGGTTGGTCTACTTGAAAAATAAGACAGTGCATTCGAGCTCTGTTGGTCCTGCTAGAGATGACGAATAATGAGTGCACACTAGAGTTCGAAAGATCGGCCCATAAATTGGGCATGATAGAAGCATCTGCTCACTTAACCGCACAATTAGTTACCACTCTGTGCGTATTTCATTATAACCTCTACTTAGTTCATACCGCAGGACGAGCGTCTGTATTGTGATTATCATATAGGAGTCTTCGCTTCGGGAAACTTACATTATAATGCTTTCATGTTTACATTTTATCGTTCCCTCGAACGCGAATGGATCTTTGAAGGTGTAAAACTACTGCGTTCTCAGAAGCCAAACACTCCTTAGATAAAAAGTGGCTGGAGTGAATTACGATACTCATTCCGCACGAATCTCACATATAACCATTTCAGTAAACTGCATTTTCTGCACTCAACCCCGTAACATTTTGACAGACGAGCGCTAGATGGGTAACCAATTGTCGAGAACGAACAAAACAGTTTGCTGCTGCTATGGCCTTCTAGATAAACCCAATTCAGATAATTCCATCCTCATTTTCTTCTTGCGTTTACTTGTAAACTTCACTTGCTCATGCGACGTCAAGATTGCCAGGAACTCCTCATCGTGAATGAACGTTAAGGTATTAGGTCATTTTAATTGTAACTATTGACGGTGTCATCAAAGAAAACCAATTCGGCCCTTCCTATCCGACGGTTGATCACATATGGACTGCACCACCGTTAACCTGGATTGTAGGTATTCTCATTGTTGATGAGTAGTAGGGGATTTGGTTAATTTCAAGTTGAACATCACCCACAATTGATCGCAGCTGTCGCATTCCCATAGACTTTCCAGTCGGCCCCTTTCGAAAAGAAGCACTAGACTCGAGTTTCGCTCTCATTTGAGCTCGTCAGTAGTGCATATCCTTGCCTGCGGACTTATGAACTCCGGCAACATTCCATTCATGAGGCAACCGTGTTTACCACTGCGCCATTGACCTCACATTAGGCACGACCGAATTATCATATGTGAACGCTCAACCACTTTCGCTTGTGAGTAATGATCAGGTTGCCCGATCGTCTCGAGAGGAGACACAGTTACTGCCTGTTAACTCCAATCGATAACCCCTCGATTAGGACTTCTCTGCAAGTTGAAATCACAGAAATCATTGACCTTGTCGGAGCGGTTATTTTCATGTTGATGAGTAGTAGGGGATTTGGTTAATTTCAAGTTGAACATCACCCACAATTGATCGCAGCTGTCGCATTCCCATAGACTTTCCAGTCGGCCCCTTTCGAAAAGAAGCACTAGACTCGAGTTTCGCTCTCATTTGAGCTCGTCAGTAGTCCATATGCTATCACTTGCACACTGCGGGACATTGAACTCCGGCCATTCCATTTCATGAGAGCCAACCGTGTTTACCACTGCGCCATTGACCTCACATTAGGCACGACCGAATTATCATATGTGAACGCTCAACCACTTTCGCTTGTGAGTAATGATCAGGTTGCCCGATCGTCTCGAGAGGAGACACAGTTACTGCCTGTTAACTCCAATCGATAACCCCTCGATTAGGACTTCTCTGCAAGTTGAAATCACAGAAATCATTGACTTGTCGAGCGGTATTTTCATTGTTGATGAGTAGTAGGGGATTTGGTTAATTTCAAGTTGAACATCACCCACAATTGATCGCAGCTGTCGCATTCCCATAGACTTTCCAGTCGGCCCCTTTCGAAAAGAAGCACTAGACTCGAGTTTCGCTCTCATTTGAGCTCGTCAGTAGTGCATATCCTTGCCACTGCCGGGACTTGAACTCCGGCCATTCCATTCATGAGGCAACCGTGTTTACCACTGCGCCATTGACCTCACATTAGGCACGACCGAATTATCATATGTGAACGCTCAACCACTTTCGCTTGTGAGTAATGATCAGGTTGCCCGATCGTCTCGAGAGGAGACACAGTTACTGCCTGTTAACTCCAATCGATAACCCCTCGATTAGGACTTCTCTGCAAGTTGAAATCACAGAAATCATTGACTTGTCGAGCGGTATTTTGATTGTTGATGAGTAGTAGGGGATTTGGTTAATTTCAAGTTGAACATCACCCACAATTGATCGCAGCTGTCGCATTCCCATAGACTTTCCAGTCGGCCCCTTTCGAAAAGAAGCACTAGACTCGAGTTTCGCTCTCATTTGAGCTCGTCAGTAGTGCATATCCTTGCCACTGCCGGGACTAGAACTCCGGCCATTCTATTCATGAGGCAACCGTGTTTACCACTGCGCCATTGACCTCACATTAGGCACGACCGAATTATCATATGTGAACGCTCAACCACTTTCGCTTGTGAGTAATGATCAGGTTGCCCGATCGTCTCGAGAGGAGACACAGTTACTGCCTGTTAACTCCAATCGATAACCCCTCGATTAGGACTTCTCTCCAAGTTGAAATCACAGAAATCATTGACTTGTCGAGCGGTATTTTGATTGTTGATGAGTAGTAGGGGATTTGGTTAATTTCAAGTTGAACATCACCCACAATTGATCGCAGCTGTCGCATTCCCATAGACTTTCCAGTCGGCCCCTTTCGAAAAGAAGCACTAGACTCGAGTTTCGCTCTCATTAGAGCTCGTCAGTAGTGCATATCCTTGCCACTGCCGGGACTTGAACTCCGGCTGCTCATGAATCGAATGGCCGGAGTTCAAGTCCCGGCAGTGGCAAGGATATGCACTACTGACGAGCTCAAATGAGAGCGAAACTCGAGTCTAGTGCTTCTTTTCGAAAGGGGCCGACTGGAAAGTCTATGGGAATGCGACAGCTGCGATCAATTGTGGGTGATGTTCAACTTGAAATTCTCATATTGTCCATTCGACCTTCTGAAATGCAATTCTGGTTCACCAATACACCTACCGCATTGAAGTCGATAATTACTCGTTATGATGTTAGTCAGGCAACATACCGAATTCCATGGAAGTGTGTTCAGTCGGTGGACAACTGAAGTTTGCATGTAGAGGCGGATGCGAAACATTGAGCGATAATAATCAGGGGTCATGGGAACGATGTTCACCGAGATGATGATAACAAAACAAATAGTCCCGTTCAATTTGTACAGGATTCAGCAAGTGTGAGAAAGGGCAGTGTAATATGAATAAGCTAGGTACCTCGGACCGTTATGGGTTCAGCACTGCAAACCATCTTGTCAGTTGTCCACTAATGCAGATCAAAAGCGAACAAACGGAAATATTTCGTATGACATGATTAGGCAAACTGCCTACGAAGTATACTCTGAAAATAAAACAATGTTTACTGGTTCATTCTGTACCACTACATATTGATTGTTTTGGTTCACAAGTTTTTGGCCACTAAAGTCCGCAATCAAGTCAGTCGTTAAAAATCTGAAGTATGTCAACGGTATTTGAGGATGTCATAAGCTCACATGGTAAACGCGAACCAGTCACACTTTCGTACGCATCTATCTTCATCTACTTCATCAAGAGAGATAAATCATCCAACATCATTTGCGCTAGGACGACTACACAAAGTCACATTACGCTCCTCACGGATACAATAAACAAGTCAATATCACTTACTTATGGAGCAGTAGCACACAATTCAAGCGCTGCACTAATTCAAACATATGTAATGTAAAATACGAAAATTTCACAGCAAGCACTTTTGTAATTCCGATTGGCAACTCCTGCTCAAGAACACAAACTGTTGATCATTAAAACAATCGAGAATACGATATATTGCGGATTACATTTAAAAAGAATAGCAGCCGTTGCACGTCCTTGAATAGCCAACAGGTGTGAACAATTACAATGCAATCAACATAGTATGCTCGTTAGATTCGCACGAGCTGAGCGTTACAAACAACGTTGCCTAATTTTGATTCGAGAGTAGACCTATGAGGTTCGTTAATCTTTTGTTGGAAATGGATAGTAATACACGTAACAAATATGTCAAACGAGCCACATTACTTTGCCTCTGCCTAATGATATTCTGAGGGAAGCCTTATTGTTATGCACTGAAAACATCAGCTTTCGTTTTCTTGATCGATGCTACCGCCAAATAGATGGGGTAGCCATGGGAAGTCCATTAGGGCCTATCTTAGCTGACTTTTTCATGTTAAGGATTGAACGAGAGTTAGCCGCAGACATAGCGAGTCTGTCATATTACAAACGCTACGTTGATGATACACTAGTATTCAGTCGGTCCAAACAGGCAATAGATAACCTAGTGCAGCGCCTAAATAGTTGTCATCCCAATCTGAAGGTAACATGTGAATTTGAGACTGATAATCGTCTGCCGTTTCTAGATATACTCATAAGTCGCCGGGAAGATGGCTCTATCAAAAGAGGCGTTTGTGTAGGAAATGCACGTGATCCGGTCCATCAGGAACGTGCACTAGTGAATACACTATTCACACGCGCAAGACGAAT
>LOND01004240.1:22934-41131 GCA_014220965.1 Paragonimus kellicotti
TAACATCAAAGTGAGGTGGTAATATATCATATATGTTAGCTGTCTATGTTATGAACAATCACACTGGAAATAAGTGCACAAGGTAGGAATGTGAGTAAAGTGGGCAGATGTCACCTGCCTGGATGAGGTCCTCGTGATCACTCAAACCGCTGGTTAGAGACGCTATTCGAGATGGCGGCGTGTCGCAGACAATGGCATATCTGCATCCATACCATTTCTAGTTCTTTCGCTTAGACTTCTATTAATTTTCAACCTTCTTAGTAACGTTTTCTTCTAGGATATTCCACGTCACTGTTGAGGTGAGCGGCAGCCCGAGCCACAGTACCTTTTGGTCAGGCTCATGGCTGTTATGATGATGATGATGATACCGATTTTTGTAACCAGCGTGAAAGTGCGTACTTCTGTAGCCTGACAACCATTCCTTTGTGTACACCTTGTCCCATATGATAACTTCAGTGCATTAAACAAATGCTCTTCTTTCAGCACCCCCACGACCTGATATAGAACTCACAGCATTGGTCTGATACGTCCACAGTTACATTAATCTCGTGGTGGAGTGAAAAATGATCAAAAGTTAACCAGACGCACGAATGCAGTGCATTTCCAAAAGAATTAGCAAAGCCTCAGATCTCCGACGGATGACGATTCATTTCATAGTGAAACAACTTACTGGGACAGACATGACAAAAAACACAGAATGAAATAATTATGTAGCTCTCCGATGGAACACGTGTGATTGGTTAGGAATGCGAACTAAAACGTTTCAACTCAAAAGGGAAAACTTTGTGTCTACATGGAAATACAAAAACAGTCGTTTTTATGTTAGAATTGTGTAAAAAATGCCGGTGATGACTGAACCTTAGTAAGTCAAGTATGGTAGCACCTAATTAGGTTTCACGCATCCACACGTGCATAGCGCTTCTCGGTATGAAGGGAATCGAAAATGAGTGGTCCTGGGATGAATAAGTGTCATGTCGAAGAAGAAAAAGCAACAAAATTTCAAGATTAAATTGTATCGAAAGTGAACAGATAGAGTTTTTCAGGACCACATACGTAAGCAATATAAGTAGGACAAATGGCCAAGACGGGTTCCGGAAGAATCAGTTAAAAGATGATTTACTAGTTACAAACGAAGACAACACAACCAATAGCAACGGGGGAACTGGGTAAACTAAGAACGATCCTCGACATGGAAGAGACGCGAATATGAAAAAAAACCCACAGCCATCGATACGTTTTGTACATGAAATTCAGAGCAAAACTGCGTACGGGTTTTCAGTCGTTCACAAGCAGCTCCCACTCACAGGTGAATTACATTTTGGACTGTTGGTATCTCCTTCATTTCCTCTTCAGATAGAAACACACAGGTACTGATTGACTGAGACAAACTAACCCGACCGTTTCAAATCATTATCTACAACAGGTGTCCACTGTTAGTATTCAAAATTTGAAACTCAAATCGTATGTTTACCAGTGTTACAGCAATCAAGTTAAACCAACGCAACATATTTTCTGCTCAACTTACAGGCACCATACAGTCTAAAACCAATTATCATTCATTCAGAATGCAACATTGATTCGAATGTTCTCTTACAACCGAACTCCTTGTGGCGCGGGTTGCCTACGTGTCAATTTTATGTTAACTATTTAGTGTTTAGAACATAATCGCTTCACGTGAACACAAATGACAAACAGACGGAATTAACGCAAAGGTAAGTGAAAAGACACCCTGACCCCGAAAATTCGATTATGTGAGTAGACTACTTATAAGTAAAATGTGCATTGTTCGTTAAATAACCGGTTCGATTCCATAACACCAAAACGGACAATTTATAAGGTCAACAATCAGATTACTCTAACCGAAGCTGTGATAACTGCGCCATTCCAACGTTACACAATTCAAAGGCAGTAAATAGTCTTACTGTAGTTCGAACTGATCGTGGAGAACGGAGTCTTAAAATGTGGTGAAAATGTTAATCGACCGACCGTTCCCTTGAATGTTCACTCTATTTCGCCTGTCATCTCTTTTGCGCAGCATTCTCTCCAACAAAAAGAATCTTCTGAAGAACACTCCTTCGGTGATAGAGAGAACACTTCAACAGATAAAATCCATTCGAGATAAGTGCGACGGAATGAGCGAGACAACGTCGCCTTTTCAAGACTACCATGCGTTCATGATTGATATCGGTGTCACAGCAAAACTATCCTTAGTACACTATTGCGATATCTACCTGATAACGGAGAGTATATTATCAAGTGAACCTAGGCTTCACTATTATTCAATGGTGAAAATACGTCAAGATAAANAGTCTGAAGTTTACCCCAAAAATGTTCACAGAAAAACATGGTACCTCGAAATCGATATCCCGAACAAGTGGTCACTCTGAAAAAAGGGTTTACACAGAACAACCTCTTAATGGGGATTACAGTTTGCATCAAACAACGTGACATTTAACGTGGCAGAACTCCGTATATTCTTCCAAACCCAGGAACCACGTATGTCTTCAATCAAAAAGAATCCTCCTGTTGGTGATGCCTCAAACTGTGTTTGTCATTTTCTCTGTAACTGCACGAAAAGTTACAGAGCAAAACCCCGGGGATGTCAGTCTTAGTTATTACGTAACGTTTGCCTGAATTGATCCGTTTTACCGGAGAACAACAATGTCGTTGAGACAATCAACTTATCAGTATCCACAGTCAGTAGAAGCTTTCTGGCTATTGGTCACGTAAACAATCCAATTTGTGAACTCAGCATCCTACTATGCCATTCGAATGCAGGATTCATGTAGTTTATTGAGGCAGTTGCAATTAATCGACCGAACACGTCCTTGTATGTCCAGAAGCAGCTGTTCATGCACCAGATCCTGCCTTGCATTTAGTGACCTTTCCTAAACTACCGATTGCTTATCCGTCCCCCTAATCGTCTACTATAAAAACCGACTCATGTTATTTCAAACCTTGGTGCTGATGAATCAATACGAAGTGCTTGCATTTACCATTGTGTGTGATATCAATTTTGCCAACTAAGCGAAAAATCCTAACAACACTGTATCAGTTAATAACTTATAGTGTAGCATTAAGTATGTTGCACAATTAGAGAATTCCATCTAACATAACCACCCTCGCAGATACAATACCAAACTGGTAAAGAGTGAGTTATCAACTGTCGTGACCTTCGTACGAACCAGTACAATGTTATGTATGTTATATTTCTCCTTAGTTATAGATTCACTATAAAAGTATAGTGTAAATGTTATAGCTGACATGTTTGATAACGATTTGTGAACAATACCTATTGGCTAGTTTGGAAGACATTTTGGTGCCTCACTTGAGTAAACTATAATATGTGAAAATGAAATGACATTTCAAAATAATATCAAAGTAAAATAGTGTAAGAAAAAGGACATGTTTTCTTTCTATCAGGAAACGAAATTATTCGAAGGAAAACCTAAAACATGACCATACAAGACTAGTTTCATCGAAGACTCAGAGATTTAGGTCGGAAACTACAGCTGCGGTGAATGTATAGTGACAAAGAGATTTAAGTTAATATTTCCTCGAAGGTTAATCAAACAATGATGAGGCGGTTCTTGTGATAAATCGACAACTGTTTAAATAATGATGGTTTTATATTCAATACTATTCGCAGTCAATCAAAACATTCAAGTTTTAATGGAATTTTCGGAAAATGCATTAGACTCGTTTTTTTTTTGCCTTGCTACAGCTTATCATAAGTGAGTATCTGTCTTTCGTTAATATTTTCTAGCTCTAGTGCACGTGCCCCTAAGGTAAACTTGTTAACCACAGCGCCAATGACCTTATATTAGACACGGTCCAATTATCACGATTGTTTGCGAACAATCTTCAGGTTGTCTCTTCTTCAAAGTTCAATGCTACCTCCTGGGACTTACACCGAAACCAGAATATAATCGGACAAGTGATATTTGTATTCAGTTGATTACCTCGACAAAATTGTACTTTCCTGTGTACAGAATATCCGTTTTGATTTTGGAAGGTCACCTTGTAAACAGTTTGATGGTGTAGCAACGGACACTCCTTTGTACTCA
This sequence comes from Paragonimus kellicotti, assembly GCA_014220965.1. Taxonomy (NCBI): domain Eukaryota; kingdom Metazoa; phylum Platyhelminthes; class Trematoda; order Plagiorchiida; family Troglotrematidae; genus Paragonimus; species Paragonimus kellicotti. The sequence continues at coordinate 27,002 of LOND01004240.1, forward strand.
ACACTTGGGAACATTGCTGATGAGTAATCGGGGATTTGGTTGATTTCAAGTTGAACTCAGCAATCGACGTGGGTGCGGTACAGTTTGGCTGACAGCAGAAACATTAACAACTATCTGCAACAAGCAACACGGCCATCTAGAAAGTATACTGCGATTATAGAGAGAGTGGGACCATGAAACTTCGTTAAAATGATGTGCCAACTTATCAACATGGTCACACAGCACAAAAGTTGATGACAACTGAAGACGATTTCAAATGTTCTAGTCACTTACCTAAGACCTGTTCAAATTTCAAAGGACTAAGCAGAAATATGTGTAATGGGCACTACTTAGTACGAGTGCGAGCGAGATATTTTAATTAGCGTGGCAATAAGTCAAAGCACAAAATTTGTCCGCCTTAATAAGTCCTCAGCCCATGCAACTATACTGAGCTTTGTAGAATGCATCGCGAATAAACAAAACGGTAGTCTGTGAGGGAAAGAAGGGAAAAAACAAAACCTGTAAGAGAGAAACACAAGCAACAATACAATTCCAAAATAACTGACCAACCACGCCATTCACAATCCACGACCGATCACAGCAACTTCGTCAACAGCGAGGCAAACAAACTGACCAACAACAACGAGAGGACACGACAGTCCGTACCCTTGTTTTAGTGGAGAGTGAAATTCCCGAAATGTGGAACGTTGGTTTGATTTAGAAGCTCTGACTTACGAGAATGCCGACAGAATTACTGTATTTTCATTAGAGATGGTCGGTTGAAATCGAGTAAAATTCAAACAGGCGAGGTACACGTCTACGTACTCTCCGGTTGGACCAGAATACACTGTGCTGGACTTAAGTTCCGCCGAAACCTTGCTCATTAGACAGGCGTGCGCGAACATGAACCGACAGATCAATGGCGATGGTGAGATTTCAGCTGGAATGCACGTCAATGCCGGTCATTGTGATTAGATGAGCCGATTAATGTCTAACTATGAGTCGATTATTGTATAAGAAACTTCCGGAACGAACACTAGAAAGTTAGTTAACCAACTCAGACGGTCTCATTTAGTGATCGAAGCTGAAACAGATGGCATCAGCCGAGCTAGAAAGGTGGGTTAATCAAAAGAAGGAAGAGAGAGTACCGAACAATGAACCGGATTGATCGTCATTTGGTTTGAATGTGGAAAGGAACTCAGGCAGAACAACTCTAAGGTTCGACGCCAGACACCTGAGTACGCGAACACTTGCAAGAAAAGACCGAGACTCCTGAAAAATTGGATGCAATTCCATCAGAGAAGATACCTTATTTTGCTGTAAACAACACTATGAACAGCACTTCGAAAAATTTTAATGAACAGATTGCTAATGGTAGTTTACAGCGTCTTATAAAACATTACCTTAAGACTGACTTTAAAAGTGTCCCCAGCTGAAACAGATCGGATCACAGNGATGAGTTAAGAAGCTGAAGATTGGCTATTGAGTTAGACAGAGTGAAGTGGTCAGTAAACTAGGTGAAAGTGAACAAGTTCTATCAAGATAGCAATAAGTCAACTTCTTATTCAAGGTTAAACATCAAACGTTAATATCTCACGTTCGCCTGGGCTATCAATGAACGACTGTGATAACTTTAATTTGTATGTGTGCAAAAACTGGTAGGTAGGTCACCTGAGATGTCGTCAGCATCTCAGGTTAGACTTCGAGATGTTTGTAACAAACTATAAGGACTAAGTAAACCAGGTTAAGACGGTCTTATTTGTCGATAAAGTGATATATTTTAACCTGTTGCGGAACAATTATAGATTTGGAAGTCTTAGTCAGAGTGCGGTTTACCATATGCATTTGAACGGATGCAGATAGAACGAGACTTCGACAACAAGGTATCTACCGATCTAAAGTAGACGCACAACGAGCATGTAGTTAAAAATTCTTGCCATCTACAGAGTGCAGTACTCATTTTTTTATTCTAAGGTCGTTAACGATTATGTCATTCTCTGCAATTAGCCGACTTGTGTACTTTTTGGCTCAGTAACTAGCACTTAGATAACATTAGGTCTGATGCTGAATAAACGAAAATCATCTCCTCATTAACTAGGCGAGCATGTTCGCGTTCGCAACAGTCAATCAAATAGACGAACGAGTACATATATATACACACACATGTTCCAATCGGAACTACTACACACTACATTTGAAGGCGAATGCGCCATCCAGGCCGATTTAAGGTCATTTGGTTTGACCTGACAAAGAAGTCTTCTCTACAATCTTCTCTTAGGAATGTCCATTAAGAAAGACAATACGATGATTATCGTAAATGTACGCATAACAAAGTACAAACCATTAACTCGAAACACGCATACGGAACTGTACAAAAGAAATCATACCACACGTTGAGAAGGGCTATTAAAAATGAGTTAACTCTAGAATCATTCGAGAATGTAAACCCACTGAATCACCAAGTTGTTCCTATGATCATCTATTTAAATATTCATACACTAGGGACATACAGAATTGAAGTAAATATCACCGTCGGATAGTGATATAACCAGAATTAGATATATTATTTCCCTTCAAAAGATGCATCCATTTAAAATCAATGAACCTTATTTGTTTTGTTACAACTGAATAAATGCAGTACAGGATATATTGCCAGAGAGCAGCCGAGAAGAGTTACATAAACATTCATACTATTTTAAAATTATAGCAGAATATTAGCAAGAATACTTATAATGTCGGACAAAAGATGGACTTAGACTTCGCTTGCCTGGCATTTATTAACCGATGGCCGTCAAAAATGAAAACTTGGTTGTTCCGGGAAGTATTCACTTCAGAGCAGCAATTACTTAGAAACTGTTAACGGACCTTGACAAAAGTTGGAACAAAAGTTGCAACCAACGTTATAAGAAATGTCATTAGGAAGTTAAACAATACAATCAATTGAAATGCTTGAAGTTCAAAAACAAACGGCCATCAAACAGACGACTTGGTTGTTCTGAAGAGCATTCAGGTTGTGCGAAATCCATCTATCCATCCAATGGTGACAAATTCGGAAGGGCCAAAGTAGACCACATTCTAGAGAAAGGCACTACAAATCGAAACGACAAAATCAACGAAATAACTTAATGAAATTCCCGATTAAAAACGTGATCATGTAGAAAAAATGATGACAATCAAGCAAAGAATTTGACGAAACACAATCAGTACTTGACTATTGCTTACTATGACGTTTTCCGAATCGCAAAATTACACGGAATTCTCAACCAAACGTGTTACATGAGCAAAAATAGATTCAGTATGTCGAGTGACGGCACGGAGATAATTTAGTCATAGCTGGATAAGTAGAGTAACTCAACTCTCAGTCAATTACAATCGTTTAATCATTGTGAGCAGCACTAGTCATGCTAATGAAACGCTTTGGATCACTGTTGGATGACCTGTTGGTCTAGCCATTTCTTTCGAATGTTGATCCGAAAGCATTGTTGAGTTGATTTTGAACACCACACAAGCTGTAGTAATAGACATCAGTATAATGGATGATTACTTGCGTCAGGCTACCTCAGCCAACAAGATTAATGAGTTTGGGACCGACTCCTATAATACCGCTCTCTAATAGGTCCTCCATACTACGGGCTGCGATGTGGACCCTATTTCTCATTCGCTTGTGATTATTATTTTTGGTGGTATAATGTAGTTCTCTTTCAGCAATAAAATTCTTCGACTGGGACTGACCATTTCCGCAGTCACTTGTTGGGTTCCCCAAAAATCTATGACATATTAACGTAGGTAACTCGATGTTGACTGCTATCACTTTTCTGACAGTGTTTTCAGTAAGAAAGTGCACTTTGTTTTCTCGGTGTGCTAGCACTTTGGTACCCTGGAAAGATTTTGATTTTGTAAGACAAATTTTTTCTCTTCACTCTTCTTTTAACATATTGTATAAAACATTGTCATCTAAAGACTATGAGACTATCTACATTTACTACTCATACCGACGAACTTGTCAACTGGTTACTGTTGTTAATGATGCAGTGCCCCATATTTGGCGATCAGCTTCTTGTAATTCTCTCTTCTTTAAAATTTTTCTTGTTTGTTTTTTGTACCACTGCAGAGTCAGTCTTTGAACGAGGTTGTGTGAAATGCCTTGCAAAACAAACAATATATCGAGGTAAAAGTGATAGTGTTCGGAATTTATTATCCTCATCACTAACAATAACAACAGCAACAACAGAGTTCTGGTCTACTACTGTGTAAAAGTGCTTATCTTTTACATGGCTTTTATCAACAGGTTTCGGTCTACTGTGTGAGACCACTTTTTGGATTGACTGAATAACTGAACCCAGCTTCACATTAAGTGAAGATAGCATTCATTCAAAAGAGCCTTCAAGATTCTGTCTAGTACACTGTAGGTTGTCACTTGTGTCTACTTCTATCCCGTAGATAACTTTTCCAACGCCCAGTAGTTGCGCACAGTTTGGTAAACATGGTTGACTGTCTCAGAATAAGTTGCTTGTTAGATTAACTTACCCTGTATCACATTAAGATCCTTAAACTCTGATATACTACTGATAGAACAACCGCTGAAATTAATCTGATTCGCACATACGTGAACTTTTGTCTATGCTGTTGGCCCGGTAAAACCGCCTGGCTTGGTCTAACTCAATCATTATCACAATCAAGCACGCACTGGAAAAGTGTTCTTGGGTTGTAAAGCAGTTAATTGCCAACACTTCCTGGATGACTGGACCATCATCAAAGTCATCTGAGAGAAGTTGACCACAAAAACGGTTTCCCGCTTTCAGTTTCTTGCGGCTAATGACCTGAATATTGTTTCTATCTTTCGTTTTACGATACCTGGACCTATCTCATAGGACGAACAACTCAGCTGGTGACCAAGAGCGTGTAGAGTGAAATCGTTAAAACCTTTACGGTCCACTACTACTTTTCGTTTACTACGCATCTGGCTTATTAGTGATGCTTTAGACAAAGTAAGAAAATTTGTCCACATGTGAATTTGGATTTCCAGTTTTTGTGTCCGTCTATTTAATCCCTTAAGCCATGACTTCCGCTCTGTGGAATTTTGACTCGTTTAAAATTAGTTACATGTCCATGTGTGATCAGAATGTACGAAATGTTACTCCGGAGAACATCACATGAATTGCGTCTTCTCATTGTTTTATTCAAGTTCATCAAGGAACGAACTGTTTGAAATTTGGATAGGGCCAAAGTTGTTAAAATAATGTGTGCGATCGAGCAACATTTCAGTTACATACACTAAAAGATAACCGAATGGATAAAGGAATGGGTGCGTACAGGCAAAATAGTAGAGTTTGCCTAGTTGGCAATCACAACTCGGTTCTAGGATTGTATGGGACATGTATGAAATGGCTAACCCGCACGTTTTATCCGGAAACTATTCGAAACCAATCGACGTCCGACTAGCCGTCACAGTAGCATCCCGTAAGCAAGTGTACATATCGTTATCCTTCAAGGATTATGATAGAGCAGTCTAGATAAGACGAATAATCAAACTGGCAGTGGGACGCACACAGATAGGTTAAGCTTACTGTGCTTCCGTCAACGACGCGCGCATTTCCAACTTCGAGAATAGATCTCGTATCAACACTCGTCAAATTAAACCTTATCAATGAACTTACCTGTGCACGCGAAATAAAAGACCGTATAGGACGACATCTGTAACTGCTGTCTCAGTTGCGGATCATTCATGAAGTAACCTATGAATCTCTTAAATCACATAATGCATAACTCTGGGATGCCGCTTAGTTCAATTTTGGCAATAACAAACTCTCTATACCATAAGTTGACGCGCTGACGAATTGCTATTCTAACTGCACTAAAACAAAAGTTTCAGGCACCAAAGATTTTTCGAATTGATCAGTTAGTTGGACAAAATCAATCTTGCTGAAGAACTGATGTGCTCTGTAGACGTCCAGTCACTGTTCACAAATGTTCCGCTACACGAAACGATTGAGTATATTTGTGAGCTCGTTGAAATGAGTCACATTTCATTGCCACTTCCGATCCGATATACTGAAGGAAAGTTTGTTGTCCTGCACTGGGTGTCGGTTTTGGTTTCCACAAGCAGTCCTGTCGTCATATAGATGAAGTAGCCGTGGGAAGTCCCGTAGGTCCAATCTTAGCACACTCTTTCATGCTGAGAACTGAACAACGGAGCTACGGAGACAGTAAGCTTGTCCTAATACACACGTCTTTGACGACATTAATATTCAGTCAGTCGAAACAGGTGATAGATCATCTGGTACAACACCTAAATAATTGTCCTTCTAACCTGAAGGTTACGTTGTGACTTTGAGGCCAACAACTGCCTGCCATTTTTAGACATACTTGTAAGTCGCCGAGAAGATGGTAAGATCAGAACAGCTGTTTAGAGGAAATCCACATGGTCTGGTAAATACTTAGACTTCAGCAACTTCACACCGGTCCAACAAAACCGAGCACTAGTATATAAGTTGTTCACACGAACAATACAAATCTGTACTCACGACAGGCTTACGGAGGAACTAGACTTGATTATTTCTGTTCTACAATCGAATGATTATCCCAAAACGTTTGCAGAAAGGAACAGTGGACAAAAAATAGATCCAAAGAGATGATCATTGTAAAAGTAGAGACTACATACAGATGCCCTTTGAGGGTGATTCTAGCAAACAACATAACGATTGAGAAATTCCCGTAAACGAACATTTAATGCATCCGAATTCCGTGTAATCTCTCGGACTTGAAGCTACCAGTGTTTTCCATCAAAAGAGATCAGCCTATCGGTGCCACTTCACATTGTGTTTACCAATTTGTATGTAACTGCGGAGAAAGTTACATAGGCAGAACCGAGAGATGCTTGATCTCCAGAATGAAGGACACATGGCTAAATTGGGGCAAAGTCCGTGTTATCGGAGAACGGCAATGTTGCTGAAACACGTAAACAGCCAGTTTCCTCAGTCGCCAGACACGTCCTGATCACTGGTCACGTTATCGATCCATCTTGTGCATTCAGAGTCCTGTTACGTCATTCTAGTCCCAAGATTCTTGCGGTTTACTGAAGCTAACAATCGCTTCAAGCCAGCTCTCTGTGTTCAGAAACAACTGTTCATGAACCTTGACCCTTCCCTGGACTTAGTGACCTATCTTAACCCGCTTATTGATTATCACTCCCTTAATCGTTTGCTATAAAAAAAACCGATTCATGCTTATTGTAGATTTGGTAATGACGAGCCAATGCGAAGAGCTTGTATCTACCAGTTTCCGTATGCTAAATGTTGTGTTCAAAAATGGTGAGAGGCAACCGCTTCGACATATTCTGCTCTTGGTGCTGAAACTGTCAGAAAGCTGATTGAAAACATTAATCTGGACTGAAGTATGGGAATAAAGCACCAACAGTACGTTCATATACTTGATCGCTACACCCCTGAAACCAGGACATCTCGAAACGGTTGATGGACTGACTGAATCGAATGCACATTTATGGTCGAGAGAAACGGAATTTGTTGGCTAGCGTTAAGCATGACGCTGCTTTAGAATTTGACGAGGTGTGAAAATATGATCAACCCATCCTAGTCCAGGACGAGTTCTAGCTTGTTGCTCTCTAGTGTTTGTCACGTGGGCTGCGGTGAGTCAACGAATCAGAAGGAAAGCTGAAACCCTAGAATACATGGGGACTGACACTGCAAAGCGGTGTACGCAAATGTGTCATGTGTCTAGTTTAGTTTCATGTCATGTCATTCTCCACACGAAACGATATAACCTTAAATACCTCAACAAGTATCTCCGATTACGTTCGGGTATTTTTCACGCCAGTAACGACGGACTCATTTAGAACGTTCATAGTAGACTTTTCCCTCAAACAACATCCTAACATTGCACTCATCTGACTAAGATTTGTGAGTCATTGTCCACTGTAACATGCATTGATGATGAATCTGCGTCTAAAATTGACGAAAACGCCGAAAGATGGTAAAAAGTTTGAAATCGTACACTGATGAAATGGCGAGGCCAACTCAATCTCCGACTGTTTCAATGAGTAATGCTACCTTTAGGTCAGAAAGAAAGGCCCATTGATTGTCTGGTTGCCCATCTTCTCCCAATTCGTTTGGAGAGTTGATATAAACATAGCGCACGAAAATTCCCCCAACATTTATTGATCGTTCGAGAACTTTGTCATCCAATGACCGTCCAATATATCCTGTTGAAAAGCCCGTGTCTGTTTTTTTTTTCAAACTCAGCCGGCTTCTCGAGTTTCACTAATCGGTTAGTCGACCAACTTGCTCAGAGGATTAGAAAATACCTTAATACTCTGTAAGATACATCATTACGGCTGTTAAGTATTCACTCACAAGACATGACAGCTCGCACCGACGTTAGCTACAATTTCGACGACAATGTTCAACTTTACGTGTCACACTCACTTATTAAAGGACACAATAAATTCTGAGCTCGGCAATCGAACGAGGTGATTTGTTCTTTTGAAACGTAACATCAGTTTACCAGTTGCGTTTGCGAGCAACCTGGTTCGTGCTTGCAGCCGGTCGTTGAGATGATGTGTTATTCCCCTTAAGATAGCTACGACAATGTGAATGTCGTGCAACAACACGCTAAACTGTTTGGCTGAAACTCAAAAGGATCAGATCCAACATCATCATCATCATCATCATAGACAGCAATATATCGGTGGTTCACACTGATGCTTGACTGCCACAACATGAAACAATGAACATATAGGGGATAAACGGTTTAAGGCAAAACAGTGTGATCGAACTGACTTAAATAACAGAAACGAAAAAACCTTCGTATGGACGTATTGTTATTCGTTCCAATGAACACCCAGTCATCAGCACCGAATCAGCAACACCATCAGAACTGGTCACAGCAACAAATTTGTGGTCGACACTGATGCGTGGTTATCAGACAAGCATAGAACGAATAAAACGTCCATGTGAGCTAGTAGAAAAGGAGAGAGGATGTTATGAACTAAGTCAAAAAACTGAAATGCCCAAACACAAACATTCAACATCAAGGTGTCCACACATCCTGCAAACAATCAACCCGTCTACCAGCGACTGTAAGACCAGGCCGGGAAACATGGCGAACAACAATGTAGTGCCCTCAGTATAGTTCAGAGCAGTTGTTGTCATATCGGAAGTTCATGGGTGTCGCAAACGGTCTACCGCTATGACAGAGTTGAACAAACCAGCGACCCTGATGAACAAAAGGTTTGATGTGCAATCTCCTAAGGTTCCTTATTAACCTCAATCTGAGTGTTTGTATGAGAGGAGAGTATACAACCAAGATAAAATAATATACTTACTAGACAGGCTGAAGTGGAACGTACGACACGCAGCTTGGCACCAATGAGATTCATGCGAAGCAGTAATTCCAAATGATTAGTTTGACTGGCATTAGCAGCTCTAGTAGACAGGGACTTTGCATCGAGTAACCGATCGCAATTCACCACAGTCTGCATGTAGCCAAGCCATAGTTTATGCAAATCTTCCGGTAAATGAACAGGAACCTCGGCTGGCCGGTAGGCCGTCTTGGCAACACCAGTTAAATAGCGTTTCCCGACGGACCGTTGACGAACAGGTAAAGTTAGGTTTGGACGAGGTTGTGCATTGCTTTTCGTTTTGTTTCGAATCAGTTTGGTGGACTGGGGCATCAGGTTCAGGTTATAGGTAGCTCGGAAACAGCCAGGACGAAGAGGAATATCCGACTGGGCACGTTGCGAAGGTGCGACGTGACGTCGGACAAATTGACGAACAAATTCACTAGTGGACAGAGTGTCTGCTGAGGAGCCTAACTGCTCTGCATCTTTGACTTTGGAAGATTTTCGTTGTCTGAACTTCATGAGCTCACTGGACGAATAGCTGGAAAAAAAATAACCGATTAGAATGACAGACACAATTTTTTATGTGGACCGTTAACTAATTTGTACAAAAGTTGGAAATAGGTGAGTGTTACAGTAAAAGTTCCGGTCCAAACTGTATGACTAGCAAGTAAAACGAAATCGTCCAGCCATGGGGAGAATAATTTAAGCCAACTGAGGCTTAAACCACGACTATGTAATCGGCAGTCGATATAACTCAACTACCTCGGAATCTCACATTACCAGGTTGGAACCAGCAACTGGTGGTCCGTAGTGGTAGAGCTGCAGCACGTGATTTTGATGAACAGAAACCGGGAGCATGACAAGATTTCATCGCAGCTTCCCTTTCGAATACCTAAAAGAGAACATTCTTTTAAGTCGACTATACGGCTTAGAACCAAACTAGTGCGTAACAAACAGTCACTGTGGTAGGGGTGAATCGAATCAATGAAATAGAATAAACACAAGAACCCTAGTTATGGTCATAGTAGAGCCAATTCTCATTCTCTTTTTTGACAAAGAGTTCGGTTACCTACTTGAGAAACACGATCGACTGAATGAAAATCACGGAGACGTTTTCAATCATTTAAATTGAATTGTGATGACTGAGTCAAAAAATCGATTAATCTGCGATAGCGATTTTCTAGTAGTTGAGAGCCGAGATGCAATTGTGGACTCCAATCAAAGAAGATGGTACAAATTCTGTAAATCAGAGCACGACATTACAAACGTGTGGCAGCAACTCAGCGAAAGCAACAGGCCAGTTGCGTTGTTTCCTACAGGTTAGGTCAAGTGTGCGAACTTCATTACACATACGTACCATGGTCAAAAACGACAGTCACAGAAACAGGTGGACACCCAAACGACACGGACAAGCTAGGAGTCTTCCAAGTAAGTGTAATGACTGAGGTATTTAAGGGCGTCCTGTTCATTTGTTGCGTGATTCAACGGGCTTCATCCGGCATTTGGCGATTTTGAGGGCAACGGGCAGCAGGACTGTGTTGTTTCGAACCTCAACTATAATTCAATTAGTTTGCTAAAATCATCGGTATATGTTAACAATCACAGGTCTATCTATTCGTGGTGATGCAAGGGGTGTTTGAAGCACTCGAGGTGCGAGCTTACGGTCAACAGGTCAGTAAACAACGCCGCCATCATAATTATCGGCAGCGATAGATTAGTCACTGATACTGACGTATAATTGTTCCACACCAATGAGAAGAACATAAATTCAAAGATAAAAGGGAGCCGGTTTTAGGGGAATTCGATCTGTCAAAAAGTCGAGCAACAAATAACGAAGTGTCTACAGTATACCAACAAATTACCAGAATGTACATGAGAGTATGATGGCATTTGCAACGCAATGACTTTCACTCTCCCGTTTTATCAATGGTACCCATGTCAGAAATGATTCAACCAGACAAAGGCAGTAAGAATAGAAAAGGTAAACGGTCTTGAAGTATGCAACTCTCAGCGTTGAAGCTGTTAGGCATAGTTCTCTGAAGATCTGAGACTGAGGATGTGTATAACAATGAAAAGACGATATGTTCACATATCTGTGATATATATCCTTACGGTTGAATGAACCAGAGGCTGGAACGCATCTCCAGAATGGAGAAGAACTGCAACTTTTGGTTATACACACGTACGATGCCTAACTAGAACAGTACAGGCTGAAAACGTCACCTACACGTTCCCAATATGGAAGAAACCGCTCTTCTGCTCTAATGTCTGCCGCATGACATGCGATGAGTCAATAGGATATATTGCAGAAGAGAAAACCGGCTATAACTGACGGCCAAATTAATTCCATTGTTTTAGCAAAACTTCCTAATTTCCCTCATGAACATATGCACCACCATCGGTTGACCACAGCTCGGACAGAGGTCATCAGTCATACACAACAATCAAAAAAACGGAGTAACACTGCCGAAATCGTCCACAAAATTTTGCTCAAGACAACATTGTCTCTACGAAGTTATCCCAAAATGAAGATGATACTTCTCAGTTAAACTTGTGCACTGGTTGATTCACCGTACGCACTATATACACAATGCAGCAAACAAGAATGATCAAAATAACTAGAGCGTTGCCTTGGGATGGACTGGTATGTAGACAAGCCAAATTCTCACACAAGCTGCATGAAACGCGATCGAAGAAGAAAGGTTTATGATTCACGTGCGACAATTTGGTCCGAGTGGTCAAATTTAATCACACACAAATTAACTCTCGCGATATGTGGAGAAACAGGAGTGTGCCTGCCAGAGAGAGAGTGAGGGAAGGAAAACGTGGATTAAGACTAAGTAACATACTTGTAACACTGAAAATAAACAACCGAACACAGGAATGAAAAACAAAGGAATTATAATCAATAAGATAGAAGGAGAAAACAGGTACAGGTGCGCCACTGCCGAAATTCGGTCAGTTTTCAAACAAAGGCAAATATGGGTGTGTGCGTGGATAGAAACTCTGCAGGCAACGGACTACCAGCAGCCGGCATAATGGTAAGCATCCGATTTTAAGACACGTAGGTTGGCTCCTGAATCTGGGCATAGTTGACGTGAAGAGATAGAACTGAATTTAGTACACATATCCTTAGAATCGCCTAACTGAGACCTTCGTAATTTTGAATGGCATTCACCAAAGAAAGCATCAGTAAGTGAAATGTCAACTGCAACGTATGAGTCGGCATCTCGACAAGATGGAAGCGTCTGGTTGGAAAGCGTCAGACTCAGAGCACCATAAGTATGTGAAATGACAACGCCCTACGCATAAGCAGGCTATGAAGGGTTCATGTGCGCAAAGTTCATGCAATGAAACCAACCGGATCACGCTGCTGTCAGTCAACTGTCGAACAGTCTAACGGTAGACCAAACAGTCATCACAAGACCACGGGACAGAGATAACATACGTAAGCAAAAATGGGGAAGAGAAAGTAAAGTAAGAGATGCGACGACAACAGGTGTTTGGTTTCAGACTGCATGAGAAATAAGTTTTTATGGTTTGACATGGATTGGATACATTTTCGTTTGGAGGGACTTGCATATACCTACAACCACGACAACACTCCCGCCAATGACTACCGTCAACGACCAAATCTTTCAGCGTCCGTAACAAAAAGCACTCACCATCGGCCGGGAAGCTACGTAGAACGAACAAACAAAGATGGCAACGAATTCGCCACAGCCCATCGCGGAGTCATGGGTTGCCCATCGTGGTGTTTTTCTCAGTAACATCCAAATAGCACAATCAAAGTGTGGAACGTTAGGCGCCGAGTAGGCGTGCGTTAAGCCTATCCGAACCATCGTAACGGATGAAGCGAAACTAGCTAGTGTTAACAGAAACCACGTGTTCCCATGTAGTGCTGCCACCATACATAGGCATAGACGACAAACGATTGTCAAGAAATAGACAGCTAACGAAGACTGTCGACGAAGAACGGATAGGTTTCGCAACCGCAGACTAGTATCGCGTGCACAGTCTCGCGGTACAACCTGTCCTCTAGCGAGAGATGGATGCTACCGGCACTCCAGTGGTATTTGAAATTAGCAAACGCCAACCGGACTTTAGCAATTCGTAGGGTTTTGTCTACAACATCGCCTACAGCTATGATATAACTATTGAAGTAAGCAAAATCTTTGGCTAAAGCTGGACTGTCATCACTCAAAGTGAGTGTCGGCGCTAAAGAGATGACCTAAAGTTGGACGATGCAAACCACATAACGTATTGTGATATCTCAGCCAACAAGCAATGTAACGAGTTTTGAACCACGAGAATGCTACCATAAAGGAAGGCGATATCATCAGCATGAGAACCAGTGTTTTGTACAGTAGTACATGGGCGAGTGTAAGGCTGAGGTTGTTGTCAGCGTTGCGGAGTTTTATCCAGCTTTACCCACCGGCAGAACAATTGATCAGAATAGGTTTGCATACCGCTTACACGGTCGTTGTGTCTGCCAGTTTAAAATATGGACAACCGACCACAAACGACAACGGTAGGCTAACCAAGGTGATCATGGGTTAAAAACCACGGATATTTAAAAAAAGGCGGGCTAAAATTAAAACTTAGTACGATTTGTTTAAAAAGCAAACACGAAGGGACAAATTACCCATGTGTAGTAATAAACGAGAAGACTAACCAGTGTAAATTTGTATACTGCACTCAGTAAGGGGTCGCCAGCACGAGTGCCGCTTATGTAAACCTGATACTGAAAATACGACATACAGAACCAATTAGACATGGATTCTGTAATAGAT
>LOND01004241.1:17902-33162 GCA_014220965.1 Paragonimus kellicotti
CTAAAAAGTTGCGGTAAAAATGTGTGTCGGAATCCATAGTTGTGAGTCCAAGGTATTTCCCGGTTGTTCAGGCCAACACAAATAGCTTCATATGCATGCTTTCTCCTGGAGCCTTCTGTTCAAAAGGAAGTTAACCGGCAAGGCGGGGAGATGAAGTACGGAGTCCGCGGTTTGTTGAGGCCCTTTCAATAGAATTCATCCATCCGGGATGTCCAACACATCTTACATAAGGTTCAGCAGAAAATACGGATCTAACGTAACACATCTGCCTAGCCAAGAAATCCAATACCAGTAAGGTCGGTACGAAGTCTGCCTCCTTTCCCGAGTGCCGGCTACCAGGTTGGTTCCTGCTCTTTTCGCATGATTTCCAGTTGTTCGAGATACACGGTGAATCTTTCGTATTCGTTGAAACCGGTAGTTCTTACCTTTTCCCTTGGACTTATCCATGATTGTCAGATGTCGATTTGTTCCCAGTGTTCGTTAGGATCTTTCACCTGACTCGAACTGGGCAACTTGTTCACCAACGCCTTCTGGTAAGCGTTCTTTACACCCTCATCGCTCGAATGCCAGTTAATTACTTTGCATTTACGAGCGCATGTCCTCTGGGCAAATGACAAAACAAAACGGGCACGCACAACAGCATGGTCCGAGTCCAGGTGGTTGCTCCAAAAGGCACGACAGTCCTTAACAGAGTGGCGCCACCTGTAACTGACTGCTATATGATCCAACTGTGTCCATGGCTGAGAAGCAAAGGATAGTCTTTTCTTATGTTGCAATGAGGTGCAAGAAATATAGACCATGGGATGCGCACAGTTGCAGCAGTCTCTTGTTTTACTGCCATATCTATTTGTTCGTAATTGAATATTCGTCTCCGGAATGTATGCAACGTTCCTTAAAGTGAATTTGCAAGACGTAAGCACATTGGTGTTGAATGCGTGAGTTTATACTTCGCGTTTTCCTCATTGGGTTCTACCCCATCATTCTCGCTCAGTTCAAATTTTCTCTTTTTCTTTCGACCTTTAATCATGTGGGTGGTGAAAATAGCAAGGAAACTGTCCTGTGGATAATGTTTTACTTTCGTTTATGGCGTGGTTTTTAGTTTACAATGTGTAAGTACCTTGATGTTGAACATTTGGGTCTAAACGTAGGGGCTTCTGGCACTTAGGTCTCACTCCTTCTCTTGCGTCCTGGTTCAATTCATTTTTTTCAACAGTGGTGTGGTTTTCAAGCATTGGCGTATCCCACTAATGTGTTGCCGTGTTTGACGTTGTTAGTAGTGTCCTAGTGTTGTGACCGCAAAGACGCTTGGCCAGCAAATTCGTTTATTGCACGAACTCCCGTACAGGTCATGTTAAACATGGGACCACAAACGTGTACACTCATTTGCACGGCTGATATGCGTTCACATACATTGGGTGGCAGTACGTTGTCATTCGCCCTGGTGGCACTTCTCCCATAGCGCGTGCACACTATTCCAATAGTCACTTCTGGTCCGTCGTCTTCCTGGCGTTGGGGCTTGCCCTTTGTTCCCGAATGTCGCTTGTGAGTAGTATATTACTCACAACGAAACTGCCTGTTATACAACACTAGTACGTGTAACTTCACGTTCTTTCTATTCCAATAGTTATATGTATCTAAGCATCTGTCTGAACCACTTGTAAGGCTGTTGTGGAAGACGATAATTTGCCACACCTTCCGTAACCGTGTTACTTCGCATTGACACACTTTGTATGGACGGTTTATTATGGATGCCGTTTACTGTCTTGACTACCACTCTCTGAATGATAAGATGCTTCAGAGTTGTTTGCTCTCCGTTTCCAGTGTGGATTTTGTGTACCGTTTGGATCAGCGCTCGGTATTCCACCGATGTAGTATACTTGTGTATGCCCATCTAACCGTGGTTGCTTCTCCTTTCTTTCTCAGGATATCCCGTGCTAACTGCTTCCGGAGAATATCAAGTGAACCACTGAACCTGTGCGTTTGCGACCTCACTCGGGTGGGGGCATACTGGACTATGGTAAAGCCCTTACTTTCGCATTGTGTAACATGCCTTTACCCATTTTCGGATAGTTTATGGTTCTGCGTGTGGTCGCGGAACTATTTAGTTTGTACACTTTAGTATCATATACTACCATATAAAATGCTTAGTCACGCGTATATGCGCTAATTCTTTTCCAGGCCGACATAAGCTAGTTTCACATAGTGATAACAGATTTGGTGGTCGTTTTTATTAGATCCTTTTCATCTGTTTAATGCTTTCTCTTCACTCTCCCTTATCAACACGTACTCTTTGGCCATGTACTTTTTGTGGCCGCTCCATGGGACTAGAGGGATAATTGCCGAGTGTTCATGCCACCGTTTTGTCGTTAGCAGGCGAACACTTACTACGATTTCGAAACTATTTTGAAATGGGATTAAACGATTATTGAATTGTACTGATATATCTTTGTACGGCACTCCCAAGGCCACCATGGTGAGGCTGAACGATTGGACCACACTACTCGCGTGTATTTTAGTTATCAAAATACTTGGAATAAATATGGGAAGAACCTTCGAAGAACGTCCGAGGAAGAACCTATGTCTCTAACGTACGACGTTGTCGGGACTGTTGACAAATATTTCGTGTCCGCGTACGTCCAGATCCTTGCCGGAGTTGAACAAGGATTTAGAACAATGTTTACTGATTGGCCATTTCGTACAGTAAAAAACAATAACGATCCGCTAAAAGCTGACGATCGCCATCCAATGACTGTTGTGACTTGATCTACGACCTACGAGCGCGTAAACGGAAACGGAATAACGGTCAGTGAAACAGCGGATAACAGCACGACGAATAACGGTAATGAACAACGAAGTACGGAGTATACGCGATCAGTTAGTCTCTTCCCATCCACCCGAGGCTACCGCATGAACACAGGAAAAAGACTGGCCTTCAAACAGAGCTTCTTTATGTCGCTCAGCCCGAAGACAACATGGTCACAAACCCGTTCGTATTTATAGGGTTTGCGACTAGTAACAAAGCAAGGTCAAAAGACAGTTCAGTCTGGGCGTGTAGTCAGGATGACAACAACAGTTGTCACGACGGCTGAGGACGATCGTGGAGACCGGAGAAGTACACGACTATAGCAACGGTGAAGGTCGTTGACAGTGTACTTTGTTTGTCTTGTTGTCACACAATATTTTCGGGGAACTGGCGACTTCTCCCGACAATGACTTCGAAGAAATTGACCGACACGACTCTCCAACTGTTGATCGAGAGCTTGTTGTAAACGTATGAAGCATACGCTGCACCAACCACTGACAAAAGAGCGCTCCGATGGAACTTGCCTGTTCCACCTCCAGATAAACAAAACGGTAAGCTTTTACTATCCTCGAAGAATAGCTCGCCTGGTCCATCTGGCCACTCCGACATCAAATTAGAAAACCCGCGCGAAAGTCATCTTTTCCCATGTAACAAACCAAAAACCGTAGTAGCTATCTTTAATCACAAATCTTTTCGAACCAAGATCGAATAGGTAGAAAAATGTCAAAGGCTATCTCGGGAGTGTCCTGGAAATTTCCGTCCATTCTGACTGACCTAAATCGTTTTTTTCTGGAAAAACACGTTTTTCTATGGAAATGTGGAGTTCTCTGACAAAACACCCTGAAAATCGGAGGCCGAGTCTCACGAAATCAGTAAGTTGAGTGATTTTCGAATCTCAACGCAAGAGCTGGCTCAGGAAGTAGTGACTTTGATGGAGAGAAAACCAGGGATAATATCAGCTCTATGTGTTACCGGTATAGAAGACCTAGACACCAGTAGTGAGTATGCTTGTTGGGCAAGCGGCTACCGTTTTTAAGTAAGCGTCCCATTGCCTGTTTTCTGTCTAGGGCTGGGAGTGCTGTTAATAGGTGCCATCGACAAGACAGCAGTTCATGCCAATTTAGAAATCAGTGTTGGAGTTGGAAATGTTGGGCCAGTAGCATGAAAGATAGTTCAGCCGTGCGCAATAGTCTTTCGGATGATGATTACACTCACAGTTGACGACCTGGCAGCGCGCTATTTCCGAACGGTTGGTCATATTTTCAAACCATCGTCTGTGAGTTCACCCGACGCACGCCTCTCTACTTGGATGACATTTTTGCCGCTGTAGACGTCATGGTTGATTTTAAACACGATAATCTTGTAATGAATTATTGCATGGCTTCACTAATTAAGCGACGCAAACCATTGTTCAAGTTAACTTTGGGAAAGCAACGCATTCAGGTTAACTTTAACTTGTGAAAGCGGATTAGTTAATGAAGCAATTTACACTTTCTAAAAATTG
Organism: Paragonimus kellicotti; assembly: GCA_014220965.1. Classification (NCBI taxonomy): domain Eukaryota; kingdom Metazoa; phylum Platyhelminthes; class Trematoda; order Plagiorchiida; family Troglotrematidae; genus Paragonimus; species Paragonimus kellicotti. Next base: position 22,210 of record LOND01004241.1, read on the forward strand.
TTCACTGTCGACCGAGACCTGTGAGTAAATCGAGCACAAAATCCCTGTCAAGCCAAAGTGGTGTAACCAGTTGGTCTGGTAAGGACTTCTACGTCACGCGGAAATAAGTTGCGGAGTGGTTGGTATGCTAGAAGAGGAGGCCATCCTGTAGGAAGTTCCCCCTTCTTTTTATTGAGAAAACCGAATAGAGAATTTCGATTTTAAAGCGCTCAACGAGGTCACAGTCGATGTTCTGGTGGCCATCTCAGCCATGTTAGAAGTGCTGGATAAGTTGCAAAAAACGGTGTTATTCACATTGTCGGACTTGTGTTCGGGATACTGGCGACGATCGAATCGGGACCAAACGGGTTTCCGTTTTGGAAACGAACCGTTTCAACCCAACCGTATGTCTTTTGAGTTCTCGGGTGCCCCGTTCGCATTCAGACAGGTGGTACTGACAGTTCTGGATGGACTACCCATCACTTTTGTCTGTGGAGATATATTTATCTACGGCATTATTTTGATAACGCATGTAGTTAGTATTTCAACTGTATTGTAGAGGGTAGGACAAACCGATTCACGCGTCTACGTCACAATGTCCAACTGGTGAAACAAATGTGATATCGCCCTCTCAGGGCGAGGTTCAGTCAACGACAGAAAGGTTAATGACGACTGAGATAGCTGAACCGTTTATGTTTAAGAGGGTGCTGAAGCAACTTTCCGATGGCGTTGTCTTTCGTAATCATCTAATCACAACTTTTGATAACAGCCAGTCTCTGTTGAAGAATAATCCATGGTATCACCAGTCGGAAAAAAGCACTTTTGATTTTGTAAGAATCCAACGGCTGATAAACGAAAAACGACTAACTCTGTAATAGCTGCGAACGTCAATGAATTCTATTTGGATTCGGTTACCCACCCGTCCCACTGTCTCATATGGAATCCACCAAATGATCCAGGGGACCGACTGCCCGGCAGGATTTCTCGAACAGTTCACGCTGGAATCCACCAACGCCACTGTTGAGCATAGAAATTGTATTACTAATAAGTAGTTTGGCAGATTTATGATTTTAGATGAGAGGCATGGTGTTTCTGTCGCTGGTTCGAATCCAGCCGAAGCCCTGACTTTTCACAATTGGGTCTCATCTAAAATCATAAATCTGCCAAACTACTTATTAGTAATACGAATTCTATTTGGTATCATACCTGACACTGTCCTCAACCAAAGGTATTCATTGTTCTTTCGATCCCAGCCATTTAGCCGAGAACTCACCGATGGAACAGGCTTCACTTCTAGTGGTTGCGTATCCGTAACACAGGTCATATGCTGGCCACCAGATTGCCACTCCCAGCCTAACATACCACTCGCAAACAGACCACGGGTTGGCAGGCGGTGAGTTGGCATTCGTAAGATGTATACGAGCCAAAAGGGCCTGTAAAACGAGATCATTATGCTCACTGGTCCGCAGATTCTGGCCGTCCTGAAGACACTCCATTGAACCTTGACAATGTTGACACGATTTTCAACCACTCGCCACCAACGCCTTCGAGACATTCATTGCTGAAAATGGACATTCTGTGAACACTCGAGCGAATGGATCAAGTTTCACAGCCGTACAGTAAGGCCGCTCTTACAGTGACGTTACACACTCGGCTTTTCACTGATAGACTGAGATCACCCGGCACCATAGATAATATAAACTGCTAAATTTCGTTCGAGTCTCAGCTATATGCTTCGTTTTTTCATCAGACACTTCACTGGTGATGATTCGGCCCCCAGGGCACATAGGAATCTCAACTATCCCCAACAGTTCATGAATAAGTTTGAGAGCAGGCATACAGTTCTGTCAGTCTTGCAGCAACACCTTGTACTTTGAAGGTGCAGAGTTAATATCAAACTGAACTAAAACCTTCAATTTATTTATAGCGTTCTGAGCTCTCCTGAACTCTCACAGATCCGAGTAATATCGTCCGTATACACTAGGTCTCCAAGTCGAACGTCTGCGAGCATGTTTACATCATCTTTGCGGTCTGTCAGAGTGCACTCCCAAACCTCGTCTACTGTTAAGTTTGATGTGAAGAGAAAGGCTGATTTGGCAATATTCTGCTTTCAGGATGTTGCCAAATACAAATACAAATTTGTCAACTGAACATGAGACACTGTTGACGTCAAAATTGACAACAGGTGTCAGTCTTTTATATGAATGTTCAGCGGTCTGACGGACTGTGAAGGCTCGGTTACTGCAACTACTGTCAGGGTAAAACCCATCTTACTCTTCGCGGGCACGTTCTCCCGTTTCCTTTTGTCTGGGAAGTATGGAGGTTGCAATCAACAACCACATGTCAACAGGAGTCAGGGTAATCTCTTGGTGTTGGTGTGCGATGTGTATGAGCACTTTTTGGACGACTTCACTGCTCCCGGTTTTCCGGAGCACTATCATCAGCTCTTTGACTTACAATGGGCGTCCTTCTATAATGGAAACAGAAGGGAGTTCGTCTCCACCGGATAGCTTGCGGCGTTTCAGAAGCTTGATTTCAGATGAGACTTTTATTTTTGAGAACGCAGCACATGAAATTCCCGAAGACATAGTTGCAGGCTCGGGTGGAACTGCTCAACCGAGCGTCTTGAGTTTCGTTACATGTTATGGATAGAATCACTATTGACTTCGTGGATTGCCTCTCTCATACCCGACCTCCTTCTTTCAGCTGACTTTTATAAAATAGATCGGCTTTCAAGATATCCCTGTGTCAACAGTTTGTCCCGTCTTAACAGTGCATTGTATTCATTAGGTCTAGGTTACCTGTCTCAGTTGCTCTCTAAATTTCGAACGAATAACGTTGTACGCTGAATTCTCCCAACTGCTAAGTGGCATATCCCGACCGGCCTGATGAGGTTCGCGTGATTGTATAATACCATAGTTGTTGACAGCTGGACGGACAGTAGTACCATCCATTGTAGGTCTGCGTTTATTTGTTTTACGCCAGATGTGTGCCTAGTGCGTATCGTTTCCGTCCAACGAGTACGGTTGTAGATTGGAAATCAACGTCTTTCGGTAGTTGTAAAATGCTCGTGGTCCTACCCGTTTAAATACATCAGTTCATGTTTGACAATGAAGTGGCCCCCACTAAAACACACAGCAAGCTCGACTCGCCGGTGCCTGATCGTAACCCATACGGATGCTTCAGATTGACCTACAGTTTTGGAAACAGCCACACCGCTGATAATTGACGACTTTGTGGTCACTGTGTCCACGATTGACTTGCCCACGGAGGTTCGCAGGTGAGACATTGACGTTTGAAACTCCGAAAATGCACATGCACTGGAAACAGATCGCTATCAGCACAAAGATGTGACAAACGTTCATCGTTACCTGTCCGAAGTGTACCGTAAGAGTGCTGACCGTCTAAGTCACGCTGGTCAGCACCTAACCTACCTGGTGTAGCCTCCACGTTTCTAAACAGCATTACCATGTCCGAGTGCAGGTGGCTAATGAGTTGACGATAAAATGAATCTCTGACTGCTTCTAAACCGCAGTCCGTGGGGGCGTATGGTGCAATGGCAAACAGGAAAAGTTTGTGACTGTCGTCTCCCGATGCTCGAACCATACCTCCGAGTTTTACAACGCGAACGCAATAGATATTCAAACAACCCGTAAATTACATGCGCACTTTGGAAGAAATTTCGACGTTAAGTTCGTCAGTGGCCTCGTCTTCTGGTTATGCACATTTTGTAACGTATTGCGAAACAGCCGACGCAGGTTGAAGGTGTACTACTGCGTTAGAACATCGAAATCGCGTTTCAACAGGACAACAGGTGGTTGTCTGCGGTGTACATGCAAGAGTTCTCTGCTGATCTAGCTGCCAGTGTATCCAATCATTGACGATAGCAAGCTTAACTAGTACCCGGAGGCGATAAAGGGTTTGTGTCGGTCACACAAGAATTTCGTTGTTTGGTGCATTATCATTCCGATTATTACTTCCTTCGAGAACAGCAGGTGAGTATTTCTCTGTGTGCTTGGAAAGAAGACAGGAAGTGACCGAGTAACGACGAATTCAACAAGCGCGTGATGAATGAGATAAGGTTGCTTTGACGGAAAAGGGTGCGATGTGAGAACGCAGCCGACTCTCGATACTTCAGCTAAAAGGTTGCGGTAAAAATGTGTGTCGGAATCCATAGTTGTGAGTCCAAGGTATTTCCCGGTTGTTCAGGCCAACACAAATAGCTTCATATGCATGCTTTCTCCTGGAGCCTTCTGTTCAAAAGGAAGTTAACCGGCAAGGCGGGGAGATGAAGTACGGAGTCCGCGGTTTGTTGAGGCCCTTTCAATAGAATTCATCCATCCGGGATGTCCAACACATCTTACATAAGGTTCAGCAGAAAATACGGATCTAACGTAACACATCTGCCTAGCCAAGAAATCCAATACCAGTAAGGTCGGTACGAAGTCTGCCTCCTTTCCCGAGTGCCGGCTACCAGGTTGGTTCCTGCTCTTTTCGCATGATTTCCAGTTGTTCGAGATACACGGTGAATCTTTCGTATTCGTTGAAACCGGTAGTTCTTACCTTTTCCCTTGGACTTATCCATGATTGTCAGATGTCGATGGTGTCGGCACCCCGTATGGACCACGCGCCTTCAGGGAGCCTTTGTGATCCCGTTGGGACATCTGATTGAGTTGTGATGAGATAAATGTGTCACGTTGTGATACCGTCAAAGAGCTTTTACACGTACTTCCTGGTATATCTGCCGAAGGATGTCTTGCAGCCCGACGACATATTCCGCTACTGGTGGTCATGGCTTTTGTGCCGTAAACGGACATGCTGGACGACAGTAGCACCTCCTCCTTTTCACAGGACATAACACGTCTTTCTGGTTGCTGTATGATAAATGCCTCTGTGCTGGATCCTTTTCGCTAGTGTATATGAAACTTTTCAGTAACAGTTTGAATGAACGTTCTGTCCGTTCCACTTGATCATTCTGATGTGGGTGATTAGCGGTCATCCGGGTTTCATAAATTCTCAGCACTCAGCACAGTTCGCACACCAGAGAGCTTCCAAAGATAACCGCCTGTCTGATTTCATCGGTCCCCGCTCTCCAGCTGCGGGTGGCCTTCCTCAGGAGTGTTGTAATCGATTACAACACTCCTGAGGAAGGCCACCCGAGGTGGTTGAAACGTAGAGTATTACAACTTGCTCATAACGTTGTGTTATTCTCAATCCATTTATCAAGGATACGTTTCGTAGACTGCCTTAATTTGTATTAAGTTTTATCGACATTGGCTGGTTTTCTGTATTGTTCAAATACCATTGTAATTCGTGACTGTTCTCGCTCTTGTTGATCAGGTGCGAACGGATTGGCCTTGGCTGGTTTATGGGCTGCAACTGAGTTTTCCGACGAGCAAACTTTAGACGTAAGTTCCACCGTGTAACGTTCGTAATTCTGGCCCACACTTCACATTTTGGAATAATTAACTCTCTTTTAACTTCAGTGATGTTTCGAAAAGCGTTTCACTATTTTCAAGCCCAATTAGCTTTGATTCAAGCACGCATTACAAAAGTGACAATTCACACTCGGTGTATATAAGTCAACCAGTTCTGGGTTTCCACTTTGTCATTAAAAGCAATACAGATTGCTAATCATACGGGCACCCGGCCATGCTAGACGGTGCTGTCTAGGTTTGAGACAACGGACAGTGGCATGCAACTCACATGCAATGCAAACGGTCACATGACAAAAATTGCTGTATGGCATGAGTGTTCTAAGCCTAACTTTACTGTCAGTTCACATGAGACCTCCCTCTCCGATCACCTTTTCTGTTCGAGATTTATGAACGCATGTGACGCTACTGTTTGACTTGTTTATGTTGCATATATACATTATCAACGCCAAGATGTTTGTGGACTTCAGGTTTTCCCGTTACCATACGGTTAGCTAGGAAGATGTACCAGGTTTTCCATGGTTTATGGACCAGAAACAATCTTTTTCCAGGGTTATTGGACTGGTATTACAATATAATGGTCAGTTTCTGAAGCAAACGCTTTCTGCGTTTTGCTGAACCATGATTGTGTTTTTTGACCATCTTCGTTTTTGCTTCTGTTCAAGTTGCTAGTCTGTATTTCTGTCCGCTTGCCGGTTGCTGTAACTTGTTATGTACTCCTAATTTTTTCACCATCTCCTATCGAATAATCTATCAGTCGGGTTCCGCCCTGAGCTCTCCGCCGATCGTTCAAATGACGGCGACCTGCTCATAATGTTATCCTTGTCGCACTTCTCTCGGATTTTGTGACAGGCTGTGTTTGAAGTGTAAACTTCTCAAACCCTATATTATTCACTCGTTTTGTTACACGTTGGATGTTAAACGTTCGTGGCTAATGAGGGCGTGTGAACTAATATTACTTCACAATTTCCATTTCTACATTCCAAATGAGGTTAAGTATGCTTAGAATTGAGCGATAATTTATTAGTTGAGAACCGCTTGTATATTGCTTACACGTTATTTTTTAACAGCGCATCTGTACGGTTGAAGCTACTCAAGTTAGTCTTTCTCATAGTGAAACGTACTTCTTGCACCACTCTTCTGATTCTCTATGGGAACCAATGCTTTCTCACAGTGTTTGTATTTCTTGCATAGCCTGGAAACGATCTGCACTAACGTTGTCCGCTTATGAATTTGGAGCGGCATACAGCTTACTAAGCCAGCCTTGTTGACGTTCATAAAACAGCAGCTAACATTAATGGAGATAGCGTACATTTCCGTGGGTTTTTGGATGCGTGAATGATACAAATTCAAAGTGTATAGCGGATACATTTGGAAAGTCAGATAAAACAAAAGTCAAGTCATGAAGTTGAATAAAACTTATCAGTTTATTATGTGTAGGAGAATGTGTGCTGAACAGATTGCCGAACCAATGGAATTAATAATTCAAGAGACAATGACAATCATTTGAACAGTGGAAAGCAAAACATCATGATCGGTGTTATATAGACAGAGTAGAACGTATTGGTAAGTAACATTGTTATGAATGGGATATGAGGACCTCGAAGGCTCGTGTGTCCTAGGCACACAGAAACCTGACTCTTTTGTGTGTGCAAATTCGCGCATGTGGACACTTATATTCGGCTTGTCTTGGTACACAATAAATGAACAGTGATAGAACCGTAATTTTAGGAATCCTGTGACTCATTTCCTTGAACATTCACATTTATTCGGACCAGCCGAGAAGAGCTAAGTTAGTCCGAATGGTCGCAACCAGCTGTTAAGCTTCAAAATCTAGTGTTTTAATGTCAGATTTCACGCTACACATTTTTGCCCTGTTGCTTTTTATACAGACTGAACATAATGAAGAGATCAAGATTGTAACAATGGTTTTGGAACTGTGTGAGCTGCTCAGTGAGTTGGCTGAGCGACGTGCCTCTGTCCTAGCCGACTGCACAGTGACCACTTCATCCAACTCACCGCCTCACAGTCCCCTTTCCTCACCTGATGCCGCGGCAAAGGCCAAACATTCGAAGCCAACTTCGCCTGTACAGAACAAACCCGGTGAAGTTGCATCCGATGATTCTGCTGTTGGCGAGAGCTCGGTCACAGGAACACCAAGCCTGAAATTTCTATCTGAAGCTTAAAGGTGAGATATTTATAATTATTCAACATACGTTGACACTTTTTACATGTTAGAAGGGGTTGTTCATTGTCTTGTCATCTACCACATTCACATATGTTCCGGTATCATTCTATTTTGGCAGGATTGTAGAACAAATTGTGCTTTATCGACGTGTATTGTACTATCTGGAATATGTGTTCGTACAAGTCAAGAAAGCGTTTCATCATCGTCGTCTGAAGTCTACTGCGACTTCGCGTCGACGTGAGTCAAATCCATTCCACTCGTTACTCTTGCTTATGATTGTGAATCCCTATTTTGTATGCCATCTCGTTGTGCAATACTGTTGTATGTATGTTGTCCATTTCTAACCGCCCAAACTACGGTATAGGTAGTGGCGAAATGATTGACTGTTTTATTCCTGAACAGACGGACTGTAGAAACCATATGTGCAAAATTTCTTTGGCTCTGTGACATGTAGCATTGTTGACCCCGGCACGTGGTTTTTCAACCTATGCTTCGCATTGGATTTCAACATCCTCTGTCTGACCTCAATGAACTACTTCCTACAATATTTTTTTCTATTTATCTTTGCTTCCTAATCTTATCCAAAGTGGTACTCCATTCATCTAATCATTTACATTCCGTGTTCCTTGGTCTGTAGGACTGAGTGACTGTAACGCACTCTACCATCGATGCTACATTCGACTTCGGCAACTTGCTCGTCAGTCCCGTCGAGACGATCTCATCGAACCAGTGGGACGATTGCTTGCTAACATCACCGCAAATCGGCTGATCTTCCAATATGCGCTAGTTCAGGTAAGCCGAAATTTTGTAGCTTACGTTTTGACTAATATACTTTTCCTGGTACAGTATGTGGGTGCATATTTTGAAAATGCACAGCCATCAGTCTACACATTAACATAGTATGCGCACATCCTAAACGATCATTTACGTTCACAATCGTTGTTATCGTTTCAGCTGAAATGTACCAGAGGAAACGGGTAGACTGTAGTCAAGCGATACAGTGTGGAAGGTTCCTACTGCTAGCCTCATCCTTGTTGACCAATTTAGCTGGCCAGTATAGAATTCACGTGATGATTAACCACGTTTGGTGTAATATCCCCCGTAGGAGATTAATGGTCTTCATATAATATCTCCGTCATATCCTTATTCATCAGTACTCCACGTTCCTTCAATTGTTCTCATTTGGCTCTTAGTTAGTAAACATCATTCATCTATACACGACCCTTATAATCAGGCAAACTGTGCACTTGACTCATTTCGATAGAGCCCATTAGGCTTGAGTTTACGTGATCATCTATGGTACATTTTCTCTCGAGAACATAGTACTGAATTCACCCGACTTTGTTACCACTTGTCAAAATGACCTCACACTACTTTACATATGATAGAATTGTCCCATATGGAATTTGTGCTCCAGTTGCATATGAAAGCTGCGTCCAACTGTGAGGGATACTCTATTCATACTGATCCAACTGCGCATCTTCGGGGGTGTTGATATCTCTAGTTAATCAGTCGAACTGTTGTGTGTCGCCATGTAGTTTATTTTGATCACACGTGCAGATCTAGTAATGTACAGCTTCAAACATACGAACTGGAGCGTTTGAGGTGGACGCTAGTTAATTTTCTTTTCAAATTTGCTCGATCGTTTGTCTACTGGACATCTATTAACAACAGACCTTTTATCGCAATCGTAGAAATAGTGTTGAATGTAAGTCGTAAAACTCCTAGTCACCAGTGTTTGGATTGTTCATTGGTTCTGAATTATATTTGGTAGATTGTCGTGGTCATTTTCTATAGGCCGTAGAGAATGTTTGCCTCTATGTTTTGGCCTATGAGCTCGTCCAGATACAACAGTTCCGTTTAGGGATTATCCCGTGCGTTTTCTCTACTGTGCACTTTTGCTGTCAAGAGCAGTAAGTAAACAATGTTTAGGCAAATGAATTCTTATTTCATGTCAAAATAATTGCTCACGGCTTCCCTTGGCGGATAGTCGTACGTTGTGTGTCTGTTTGTGGGGGTGTATGAGTAGACTGGCGAAGTTGAAGGTTTTTTTTGACGACTGTCTACTGACTTATGTAACTGAATATTTGAGCATTGCGTCATGCTAATCTGGCAGAAACACATCCTAAAAAGAAACAAGACATTTCCACTACATACTACCCGTCCGCTCATTGATTCTCCGGTTGATTTCACCATGTAGGCTGTTCGATCGATTTATGCTTTATTTCATTTCTAATTATGCGTTTGCTCCTATCTTGTATGTATACGAACGCTTGTTTATTGCATTGCTTTTCCAGTGTCAAGCCGCGGAGATGGATGATTATGTGGGCGACATTGCTCAGGTAAACTCTATCTATGTTTACTTGTCGTTGTCACTGTGCACGTACTAAAGAAAGTTAGTTTACTGTGTCGTAGTTTGATGTAGCACAATTTTTGTGCGAACGAATTTCGTGTAGTCTGTGCGGTCACATACAAAATACTGTTCGCATACCAACATGGACAAACAAAATGGGACAGCAAAACATGAAGAAAGCCAAAATGTCAGAAGATGTGATGCCTGTCGTTATCATAGTAGCAACAAACCCGCAATAAGTTTTGCCCTAATGTATAGCCGTTTTGACCTTTCGAATAATAGCAGCTCCAACAAAGTGTAGTGTTTTACTGTATGGTTGGATACGAGGGCACAAATATATTTAATGTTTTTTGCGACTATTAGTGGACGATGCAGTCTGTTTGTCCATGTGTATTGTTCCTATGTGTTGCGCAAAGCATACTATGAATCCGGCTTGACTTCTACTACGTTTACTTAACTCCTTGCGTAACTCACTTCGTGCTGTGCCCCGTGACCCGGGTTCGTGACTGGCATCGAGACCTGGGCCCTTCGCTTGCATGTGAGCATCTATAGATTCACGTAATCTGTCTGACTGAAGTGGTAACCTTGCTTTTCACATGTTGTGGAATCCGGAAAGTTCCGGAAAGAACGTTTGCAAAACAATGTTGTTTATGTCAGTTATAGAACTGGCACAGTCGCGCTGATGACGTTGGTTGGCATTGTCAGGGGTGCGTGAATTTTTAAGTTTGTCTTCGATTGAATTCCGATGTCACGAATTTGTCTGAATGTTTTTACAAGGTTATGAACTATGACATTTCGGCTTCCTTTTTGCTTTGCTACCCCATTTTATTTATCCGTATTGGTAGACTATCGATCTGTTATATGCGTCTGTCAAATCGCGCTTGGCTTTTTGTCTTATCTGTTCAAACTGGTTACAGTGAACAGGTTTCTTTAAACGATCATGCATTTAGCTACTCTGGTGAACAGTCTTTGTGACCATATTCGAATATTTTATGTGC
>LOND01004241.1:33369-44554 GCA_014220965.1 Paragonimus kellicotti
ATAATCGTATCAATCATGGTAGTTTTTATGGCAGTGTCGGTAATCGAATTGTTGAACTCCGGGTGATATTTCTCAATCTCTGTTGTGTGCGCCTTCAGCTTTTAATTGAACAACCGGACGCATACCATCTCATTACTCCTGTTTTCACCATCCAGCTGTGAAATTTGACCTGTTCATATGAGTGTCATCGTACGTGTATGGAGGGAGCACCATGTTTGCAGTGAAATTGTTCGGATCTAGTCTTCAGTATAATCAAGACCAGACTGCTAATCTGCCTGTTATTCTCGCTGGCTTTGGGAAGTCCCTTGAATATCGGTTCACGGCTTATCGGAATGTGTGCTTTTCTCACAATCTAGTTTTGGCTGCTGGTGATAGTCGGGTAATCAATGTATGAATGGTTCGAAAACCAAATTTTCTAACATTCCTTATTAACTTTTTCGACACGATTGGAAGAACACTGTTCATCTCCTGTTGGAATCGCTGTCTGCGATTGTTCAGTGTCTAAGTGAATATCCACCTCATTTTATGGGGTTGTTTATTTTAAATTCGTATTTTTTTCAATGGTTGCTTGCTGCGGTACTTATTATGTTGTTTGATATCAATCACTATATACCTACTGGTTTTGTTCATCCCGTTCATTATACAGTCTCTTCAACGGTACAAAGCCGGTATCACTCTGATTCATGGGCTTCGTCAACATGCAAAGTCTGTCGGCGATAAAACCCTTTTAGGCTGATTGTATGCGACTGTTACACGAGCGCTACAACTCTTTGCGATTAGCTGCGGCTAAGGCACATCGTGCCGGTCGTTTGGGACGCACTGCCGGGTTTACCGAGATGGCTCCTGGTCAGATGTCGGACCGTTTGCCTTCATTGCAGCCCCCACTTGCCAATGCTGCAGTCTCCCTAGATCTACTGTATCCAAATTTAGGCGGCTCCCCGACCCGGTTAGATAGCGGTGCTCCGGTTTCTGCCGCGAACACTCCTCTTCATTCCTCACCTTCACGTTAGTTTAGTCGGTTTCGAATTGTCCGGCTGGGTGTCGGGTCGCATGCGCCACTCTATCCCTTATGTTCTACATCTCTTGAACTGGTTTTACCAAATTTGTACAGAAGAAAATCGTTCCTCTTTACATCAGCCCCATTTTCATGACCATGTGCAATGCATAAGCAGTCATCACGTTATCCTTATCTCAGAATCAGTTCTACGTGTCTCATCATAATTTTTCACTTGTTCATACTTGCGTCTGTTTTGAGTGATGACAGCTAATCCCTCTTCACCAATTTCAATCCCTGCGTTGTATCCAGCGCTTTGACAAAGTTTTTTAACTGTCTCTGGTTTTAGCAAAACGTGGTTGCTTTATTATCGTACGTCCAAATTACTTTTGTTTTCCCTTTTTTCAACACGAACAAACAAAATACTGTGATTATATATATGAGTTTATCGATCATATTAAGTGGTTGGTCTAACCATAAACAATAGCCCACGCTTATCCCTAACTGCGTCTACTCAAGCCCGATTCCTATGCAGTGACGTTCCACAGATCCAGACAACTTGCTTTTAAATATCCCGCTTGTTTGATACATACATACGTCAATACTTGGTTGTTCGCCTATACTTCTTCACGTTATGGTGTGAAATCACCTACTCATAGCCAGGGTGCAGATTACGTGCATGGGCTAGTTCGTGCACGTTTGTTTTCTGGCTTAGTGGAGGACACTGGGAGAAGATCTCATATTGGTCACTCACACTGGTTTTGATCTTCCCAGAACGAGGGGTTAAACATAACAGTTGCAGAGCAAGCTACTTATGATGTATACGCCATCGTCGTTCCATCTTGTTTACTAAGATATTGTATCCCGAATAAGGATACCGCGATTCGTGCTGCCGGTTCAAATCACACTGAGTTCTCCTGCTTTTCCTAGGCTTCCAGGGCATATCAAGCCCAGATGTAACCCCCTACATTTCACATACCAACGGTCATCGAAGGGTTGTGGAGAACAAACATTTGCTTTAGACTGTTAATAGCATATGGGATCACCCCGTAAGTAAAGTTCTCATGTTCCGCTGAATAACTTCCTAAAACCATTTTGTTCAACTATGTGTATGACTCAAAGGAAGTCAGCGGTCAGCCACATCAATGTGGTGAAGTTTAGATGATGTCTCTAAATTTTTGTCCAGTACTACTCTCGGTAGGAGGTGATTAGAAAAGCATTGATTTGTTTAGCCAACCATAGGGGGCAAATCAGAAGCCGTCAGATTCGACAGGGCACTCGTTGATTGAATGTCCTTTAAGAACAACGTGTCACTTGACGTTGCATATTCTTCCAAGCACGATGTGTTTCAAAGTCTGTGCAAACTAAAATTGAAATTTTCCAGTGGCTGCTTGCTTAACGAGCATTTTCTGACTACACGAAGGCCTTCAAAATCAACATGATTTGTCAAAGTCCACAAATTACCAACATCGTGAGAATGACTCCTAACCTCACCGATGCCTCCGGCAAATCAAACAGGGTCTGTTCTTGCCATTTGTATACCAGGATTTCCCCATCCTTCTAGCATATTACTGTTACATGCTGAAATAGTTTCTCCAGTTAGAGAGCACCATATCATTTCACGAACATTGTGATTTACCATTGGTCACAACTTGAACCGTTTTTATCAAAAGGGTTCATGACCTTTCCACAACCTCTAAGTAATCCCCAACATCACTTACACTGCTTTTGTCCCTGTGTGCTACAACTCCTTAAATTCTTAGATTGTTTCAACATTTGAAGTAGCCCGATGGGCTCATTTTTGACGAACAGCCTGTTTTCCGTTATTTATTATCCAGATAACTGCATGATTCATTTTACTATAGTTGTCAATTGAACGTAGTTAAAAGCACTTTCTCATATAGGTAAGCCAGATGATTTCATATGATGGGGCAATTAGGTGTGCAAATTCATCTGCAGAGTTGTTAAGTGGATGGCGGGGCTGTCATAACTGTAAGTGTACAAATGTGAACTGTATAACCAAATTCCAACCGATTCTACGTTGACCGGAATGCGAACTCTGACTCCTTTGAATTGTAGAGATGATACGCGATAACCAAGTTGGAAAACCAGTTCCGTTGACACTGGGTGTGGCGAGTCAACGAGTTGCTTCAGAATTGCCCCCTAACTGGACTCGATCTCCTCTTTTATCAGTCATATGTAGCTGTGTTAACCTATCTTCTGATTAAACGTCTGCCTGTGCGAACGATATGACCCGTTTCACAGGAGCACGTGAAAGAGTGGTCATAAAATGATATCAGAGTCACATAAACGACTGGGTTGGATCTGAACGAGGTTCCTAGATCTGTCACACTGTAGTTCCTTCCAACTGTCTTGCTCATTCTACAAGTCACGAATTCAGTCAACGCCTCGTTCTCCTAGTCCAACGTCACACGAACCAACTTCCGTCACACCACTAGGAGTTTGAATTTAGATGCCTTAGGACCCACGTTTATCAGTGAATTTTATGAAATAAGGGTTCATTGCAAACGACCAATGTGAGAGCTTCAAACTTACCAACGGCGCCTATCCTCATAATTTTGCGCATAGAATTTCGATTGACGTTTATTCTCTGCACAATATGGGCGTACAGAAGCAGGGCCAAAGTTTTATCGAATCAAGCGGTTGAATTGCAGTTACTAAAATTAGTAAGTAAAGCTAGCAAATGAGCGTGACAAGTTGAACGTCGCGTTGGCAAGAAGCCAGTAAGGATTATCCCTCAGTTACTCTAGAAATTTCTGCTCGTTCTGATTGGCCATAACCTTTTTCTGTGAGGGAGTGCAACCTTTTTGAATGAAAATATGGAGGTCACTAGCACTGGTTTTTTACGTTACATTAGCAAGGCATGTTACTGGTTTACTATGTTCCGTGGCTAGGTGTTGTGCGGCTTAGATCTGCAAATAGAACATGACCATGACGTGCCGTAGGGACATAATTCCTTGAGGTGTGTAACGTATATAATACGAAGCCTGGCATCTACCAGTACAATTAAACGGCGTATCTTGAACCGATTACCCGATGCTGTTTTACCCCAGACATATAGATCAGCTGATCGACTAATCCGCATCCATTGCATATAAAACGCATATGATTTCAACATGAGAAAAGTACGAGTTCACTGTGTATTTTGCCGGAGGAAACGTTTGACCAAACAATTGTCACAGAACGGCACTGGACCGAAATTAGTTGAGTTCCACTGGTGTCATTCAACAAATTTCGAAACAGGGTAGCTAGTATAAACTAATCATTGCTCGGAGACGCTGTAGAAATCACCACTGGTAGCTGACTCTCATCATCCTCTCTGCAAACGTGTACATAAACTTCATACAATGTATTTGGTCACGCTTTTCAGCCACATTGATTGACCGAACAAACATTTTTATTTTTCAGTTTGCTTCAATCGTTACTTTTTATTCATTTCGGTCAGCAGAGGAATCATATGCTGGCCTTTTCTTGTGGTACAAACCCGGTGAAAAATAATTCAGAACTAGATACTGTCATTTGATAAATTCGTCCGGTGTATAGAATTACAACCAGTGACTACCGTCACTTTTTTCTTTCTTGGACAACTGAAACACTCGTTTGGTTTTTATAAGCCATAACTTTTTTTACACAATATTATAGATCCAAAAATGAATGCTCAAATATGTCTGCTTGGCTATTTTTCCTTCTGTTAGTAACTACGGTGTGTTAGAACAAACAATCAAGATGAGCTCGTGTCATTACCTTTAATTCATAACATCCCGAAAGTCAGTAATACCACATTGGAATTAGTGAATATAAGCCACTTTCCAGTGGGCGCAATGGGAACAATTAATTGCGAATATTTTCCAATTTGACGCTTATGATATGTCGTTAATCATGTTTTTCCAAAAACCTCGGAGACTTTCAGTCTTCGTTTTGTAAAACCCGTTGAAACAATCTGCGTCCAAGTAGTTCTGCTAAAAAACCAAGCACCTATGAATGCGTGTGCACATCGAGAATCATCACTTGTGCTGGGGAAGTACAACAGATGGACAAACCTCATTTATTCTATCTTTCAAATGATGATTCAGAACAGTAACATGTGTTAACGATTCCTGAGAGGTAAATGATGACGTGCCGATACCGAAGCCGAAAAGAAATAAGCAGCTTACTCCATTAAAAAAATAATGCGTCCTCATTGGAAATTCATGTCCGTCACTCCCAATGACTCAAAAGTACCAAATGGATTCAAATGCGATAGAGGAAACCGGGGTATAAAATGGATCAGATAGAGGGCATTGATCGTGGAATTTGCCGGATGCATTGTAGAAACGCATCACACAAGATCCAGTATTTCGAAAGCTTCAAAAGTACTGTCAGCAGCTAATCATCTTTAACTGTATAGAGTGGCGAACTAACAGGTAGGCATTCCTAACCGATCTGCGACGGGGTATGGGTCCACGTTTGTGCTAATACACGGCAGCATTATTGCTAGAATTATAGTTTTCGTTTGACGAAGTCATTAATCAGCGCGGTCGTAGCGTGTCTTGGTGGTACGGACCACTGAGCTGACCCTAAATATACGCTCTGTATAGCCCCCAGAATTGTCAGATAACAGATGCTGGCCATTATAAAACAGTGACTGTCTGGCTTCAACATCAAACTCATTGTTCCCAAAAACAGATTGTTCAGGTTTAACACGATTCATAATCAAGGATCACAACAATTGTTCCCATACAACTCCCTTAGTCCCCGAATAGTCCATTCTGTCCTACATAGAAAATCGAATTTGGCTACGTGGTACAAACACGTCCGTGGCTAGATTTGTGAACACTGGAAAATATGACGTTTAAATTCCACTGACCAACTAGATGACATAGTTCGTTCGTCTAGAATTTAATATCCTATGTTAACCCGATGATGAATTATCAGAACCATATGGTTGTCACGTTAATTCGTTTGTGGTTATATGGGGACTTTCGCGCGACGTTTGCTAGCCACATCATATGAATCAAAACCACATGATTAGGGCATAAAGTCTATGGATCTGTCGCTGAGCCAGTTTTGAAGTCCAACAACACAGTTTCTATGTCAACAAACCTATGAAGTGCATATTATATTCCGATTAATTTATATGCTTTATGGTTTTAGATAAATTCAAATTTTCCCGTCGTCGTACGTCGGTCGTCGATGTATTCGGAGTAAAGCTTTCTGTCGTTGGGGTTGTTCTCTCTAAAATTGTTTCAAGTGTAATAACTTCTGGATTAAACAAACTCTCCTTTCCTTCGATGGGTCCTTTTTAAGTGAGTTAATGTCACGGGTGTCTCACTGCACCGTCAGCCCCTTGAAAACTAGAAACTTCGTGTAGTTATGGACACGAAGCCTACCAATTCTATGTCGGGAGGTATTATTTTCGCCCATCATAACGCGTACGAAGCTAACTTGGAATAACAATTCTAACAGGCAGTATCTGTTAGAGATGACGAAATATTCTCAGCAATATGACGCCTTACGATTCAATTAAAACTCAATGAGGTTGTTGCGAAAATCTATCACTTTTTGTCTATTTTAAACTAAAGAAGTCGCTAACCAAATTACATCGTAGGATTCCGTGAAACGAAAATAAAACACTAATATATATTGTTTCATAAATTATTGTCAACAGGATCGAGTAAGTAGCATTATTTATGGCAGTTCTTTGTCCAGGACACTGCTTGAAAAACACGGAAGGACCATTCAGATCTGAGAACCGTTATCAATTTTGTCGTTAAGTAAAGCATAAGCGGAAAACTGACAACAAGTATTATTTTATAGCCCTCTCAAAATTAATCAAAGATGAACATTCCATGTCATGAGACACGCAAGTAAGAAGCCTTTCTGCTAAGAAGTCGTATTTAACCTACTCAATGAGGTTGTTGCGAAAATCTATCACTTTTTGTCTATTTTAAACTAAAGAAGTCGCTAACCAAATTACATCGTAGGATTCCGTGAAACGAAAATAAAACACTAATATATATTGTTTCATAAATTATTGTCAACAGGATCGAGTAAGTAGCATTATTTATGGCAGTTCTTTGTCCAGGACACTGCTTGAAAAACACGGAAGGACCATTCAGATCTGAGAACCGTTATCAATTTTGTCGTTAAGTAAAGCATAAGCGGAAAACTGACAACAAGTATTATTTTATAGCCCTCTCAAAATTAATCAAAGATGAACATTCCATGTCATGAGACACGCAAGTAAGAAGCCTTTCTGCTAAGAAGTCGTATTTAACCTACTCTTAATAATGGTGTGAGCTGGTCTCTTGGACTACCGTGTTTGTTGAACTGTTCTTTCGGAGAGGAGGGGGGAGAACATTTATTCAACCGCTTTCTCTGTCGTTTCAAACAACACCTCGACAACTTACTATTCAATAACTGGATGTAGAATGCATCACAACTTTCATAGTCCAGTATCTCTGTCTATTTATTCGAAGCATAACGGCAATTCTAGACTTTATGCTGAACTCAACATGATGCATTCACCTAGTCAAACGAAAGTCTATAGGGTATTGTACATATTTTCATATTTCGCCTTATTTTTATATATAGTCTACAGCACTTGTTCTTGTACAAAATGAACATCACTTGTTTGAATTGATTCTACTTAGCAATACACTTTTGGTGCGCGTCTCGTCTCCTTGGTGCTCCTGTTCCGCGTAGATCGGGATTGCCTATAGTGAGCTATTCAGCGACTGCATTTTGAACTGACTATTCGAGTTTATACCTTTGTATTGGGCTAGTCCCCTACAAGTGAAGCCAGTCCGCTCGTCGTAATTAAAAGAACACTTTACCGACCTTGTAGGTTACAGGCTTTACTGATCCATTGAAATGTTCGGTGACTGTTTTCTTGTGCAATCAGTCGATAATACACTTACTTTACTATGTCTTATACTCCTGATCTGAAATACTAAATGATTTCCCCCAATCGAACTTGATTCGTAATTCACTAATCACAGTCGTGGTACGATGCAACGGATTTAGTTTATCTAGTAGACAAAAGAAGATGTTGCGTGTAATGTTAGGAGAAAAATTGCGTAGGTCTGTTGGAACCTGTGAATAGAAGATATGTCTGGTGTGTGTAGAATGACGAACCACGACAGTTTATCGTGCTTTTATTGGTCATTTCTGCCTTCGCCCGTTGACCGTCTTGCATTTCACTGGTTACATTGTCGGTCGTCAGACCACTTCAAGTAAATAGACTCAGTGTATTATTTATATGTTCTGCGAATATTACTCGGTTTATAATCTGCGATGCTTCAGTAAATGTTTCTGCGTGTGCGTGATCAGTAATAACCTACTGCACATCCCAAGTACGAAAGTCAACTTGAGTCGTATGGAGGTCAAGTCCCGGCAGATCACTAATATCGCCACTTAGGAGAAACCTCGAATTCATGAGTTATACAAGTGCACACAGAGCAAATATGCATCGGTCAATATCTGAAGTTAGAAATGATCTAATGTGGATTGTGATCAGTCAGTCAAACCGTAGGCCGAACGAACCGGTCTTCACTTATGCACATTTATAGGTAAGATTCATGGAAAAGTTTAATCATTCTGAAATCTAACCACATCGTTGTAAACAATGCGGGTCTGTGTTGTAATAAAATGTGTCCATCGTGGCCAATTTGATGCAGTCCATCAACAATTTCACCACCCGAATGCATCAGCTATTTATTAGCCTACTGACCAAATGACAACTATAAAACTCTGATATTTCTGTTCGACTGTCTTAACTAAGATAACACCAGCACACGCTGATGCTAAGGTTCCCAAGAAGGATCGGTGCGCGTCATCCGTAAGACTGTGCGCACAAACCGGCACCTAAGTTAATCAATTCAAAACTATTTCTACTTCATAAACAAAGTTACTTAAGAACAATCCACCTTAAATTTCAATGACCGCAAACATTTGTACTCATTAGTACCGATGTTTGATCTTATACTCGGTTGATCTGAAGTGAACATCGCTTACTTGATCACGGTTATCTTAGTCAGAAACTCTCCGGTCAGCTTCTTCAACAAAGTAAAACTAGACTTGATCTACGTCTGTTTTACTACTAATCCCCAGTGTATATCCCTGCAACAATCCGGAGTGTGAACTTCAGCCACGCACTTACCAGGCATCTATGTTCAACACTGTGCTGTGGATCATCTTCAAGCAAGACGAGATTGCCACGTGTGAGGGTTTAATCATTTATGCTCAATCGTTATCAGCAACGAAGCTGAAGTCCACAGACAAGTGTCGAAACAGGTTCAGTGAAAGGCCTAATCAGATGCGAAAATTCATTTCATATGTGAACTGAGTTCTATTACTGTCAACCATAGTACCCGACTAATCGATATTTTTTTAGACTAGATGAGTCAGGTGGAGTTGCCCAACTGAATAGAGATTCGAACCAGTAACCTCTCCGTTGTAAGCTGAAGACCCTCTTCTCTATGTTAAACTAATTAGAAACAACGCTATGAAAGGTCCAAAGAAGGCAACCGAATTTGTGTGCAGTTATTATACATTACTCAGCAGTACTATTGAGTAGCATGATATACATTAAAAATAATTAGGCACCTGCCAATGTTTTCGGCAGTTCTCAGGTTTCGGAAGAGGGAACCCAACCGGGACAGTCGGATACCAGCGAACTTTTGGCTTACAAAAATCTCTAAAAAATCCAACATGGCAAAAACTACAGCCAGTGCTGTGATGGCAAACCTTACAGATAGGTGTATAAAGCAGTGGCAGCGTTTTTCCTGTACTTCATGATTTCTTTTCATCTCTCCAGGCTGGCAAACTTCTGATGGGAGGACGCGGTTACTCCTGCCTACTTAATCCAGGCAAAAAAGATGATGCAGATCAATTGTGAATTTGATGGTGGACCTGCATAATTTTCTGTTCTACTTACACCCTACTGCAGAAGCATTGTGTTACATTTATTTTGTATGTAAAAGTAAGTGCACAAAACGCAAGTTGCAAGCTTGTTAGAATTCGTTGGTAGCACATATCCCACGAAGAGATAAGAACCGCCTTGATAGGAGCGAAATTCGAGTCTGATATTTCTTAATGAATGGGACTGGCGGAAAAGTCTTCGAAATTAGGAAATTTGCAAACATTTGTAGATGATATCCAAGTTGTGTGAACCAAAATCCATCCTATACTATCATTAATCAAAAGGAAAACGTACTTAGAAAAATACTATGATAATAATCCAAAGCCTAACAGTGACACGAAGGCTTTTGCCAAAATCTTACGTTTCCTGATCGTTTTCAGTCGGTGGTCGTCTTTCGTTTTGGTGTTCGATAACCACGTTATGCTACTTCTCGTCATGTTGCCATCAGATGTTATTCAATTAGCATGCACAAAATGCATGTGATTTTCATTATGACCTGAATAATCCTGCATGGGCATTGTACACAGCTCGTGATTCAGTCGGTCTAAGATGTGGTCATGGTAATAGTCTCTATCGTTCAACCAAACATTTTGCATCTTCTGATTCTGAACGGCCATGATATTACGTGATTACATGTTAAATTATTTAATATGAAGAAGTTGTATACGTTGGTGTACAAGTTAAGTTCACGGTCAGTTGAGGAACTTTTGCCTACTGAATAGCGGTTATTTTCACTAAACATATAAGGTAAGGATAAACTAAAATGATAGCTACAACTTAAAGAATTCATGGTTAATGACTTAAACTGGTGGCCACAAAATATATAACTGGTCACCAGTGGCAAGGGGCGATTAGAAAAAAGTGCAGCTAAGGATGACTAATTTGATGACTGTATGGTGGGTTGACCAATCAAATGTTTTGGTTGTTTAAGTGCACCGACACCTCTCTATCCGCCTGAAGTTAAAACAGACACACTGATTTTGTATTTCTTTCTACACTTGGCAAAGATGCAACCGATGTTAAGCATTACTTGCGAAGTTTCCTGCTTTAGCCACTATACAGATGTGTAACTAAAGTATTACGAAAATAATAAAGCCGATATTTCGAAAACAAGTCATTCAGGTAACACGCTAACGTAATGTTTCCACGACTGACTTGGCATCAGCATGCTTAGGTTCTACAGAAACTTACGAATTGAAGAAAGATTACAGTATTTGTTTATATCTGAATCTGCGAAGGGCAGTTTGAGAAAAGCATAGCGGTGCAAG
>LOND01004243.1:8998-22784 GCA_014220965.1 Paragonimus kellicotti
CACTGGGTCACAGACCTTTCCAACATACAACTTATCTCCTAAACCCGACTTGTACTGCAAAGTGCCCGTAGTAATGCATCCTCATCCAATGAACCTACGTAGTTTTCACAAATTAATACCGTTATTAACTACTTCCTCTTGTTTGGTTTACCAAAACAACAGTGAATTAACCAGCGGTATCGTCAGATACGTGCCACTCTGAACTGTGTGTATGAATGACCGAGAGCTAACGTTTGCAAGTGGTGGCCAGTTTTCGTCTTAAACAAATGAACGTTACCAACCCCCGTTGTATTTTTATAAATCACCTATTCCTTGCTGATTAGACCAACCAAACGTGCTTCCGAAGGAAAGGATTAAAATCAAAGTTCTGAAAACCTTAAATTTTGAAGCTAACTGGGAGATGAATTCTTTTTAATCAACTGAAATATTAAGGAATAAATAGTCAATAGTTTTTAGTAAAAGTTACGTTGTATGGGAATATTCATTTTGCTTGATTAAACAGAAGCAAAGAATGTTTAAAGCCTATTCGCTGATTAGGAAACGTGCTATTAATGGTCGAATTGTTCTTAGTTTTTTAAAATGTAAAGTGAATAACACAGTTTTGAATCTTTTCAGATGAACGCAACATATTTGTGGTTTTTAAATACAATTCATTTGTGTTGCAAATTCCGCGTTACTCGCCTATTCACGAGGTATAGAAACTCGGTACAAGCACATAGTTGGATGAAGTATGAAGTTATTTCTAATTTTGCTTCAAAGTGTACAACCAGAAACCAGTTAAGCATAACGTATATTAAACAGCTTTAATTTGCAAACTGGTTGCTTGTCTGTGCAGCCAACAAACTTTGCATAATAAGCCATGGTTGAAAGCAAGTAAAAATAATTCAGTGTTATCGTACAAATTAGTTTTACTTCACATAATGAATGTTGATTTCATATCAAACTTTATTGAGCACGTTTTGTCGCACAAAATGGCAGCTGATTACCAGAACGTTATTCACCAGCAGATGGTGTGAATCGTTATAAAAGGCTTTTTGAATCAAAGGGATAAAATAATCCAACTTCACTTGGATTTATTCCGTTAAGTTCTACTTGGGCCGCAGAGATATGTATTTGTGTAAATTAGCCGATAAACGCAACGTTTTTTAATGGTCTGCAGAGGTTTTCCTCCTTTTAAAGCTCGGGAATTTCATTCTTGTGATCCACCTTTTAAACTACCTTTCAAATGAGTTGACGGTTCGAAATGCACAAATGGCTAAAACGAATGTAAAAACCAGGTAGTTTAACAAACCCGGTAGTATAACCAGAATGCTGTTTCTTTAAGTACATGAATAACCCTGTGTAAAGTTATAATCAAACTTATATACTACACGCTTTTTTCACAACTTTTAAAAGTTATCACTCTGTTAATAACCAAGTCAAACAAATTGTATGATACGGCTATCGCTACCATCCTTCTTTTTCTACATATCATTAAATATATTTCAAATTATTCGTCTTTCATTGTTTCCATATATTAAGCTGTGGACTATATAATGGTCCTACTTATTATACTTATTGCTATTTGCTGGTTACTAACGTTCAACGTCATTATTCATTTATCAGTTGAAACAGTGTTAAATCAATAATCCTCTGAATCTTGATCTTGTTATTAACCACCCACTAATTTTCAAGTAAAACGTCTGCAGAAAACTAATCACAATATATATCTGCGTAAATATAAATTTGTTTGATGATTCACAGATAGCACTAATAAGAAGACGTTTACATTGCAACCATATCAATTTAATATAAAGACCTGGACCGAGTGAGATGTGATCCGTCTAAGTTATGCAACCATTGGCAATTTTACCGTGATATTACTATGCCTAACTATGAATTATTTGAATACTAGGTAGCAGTAATGTTGATATGTCCCTAAAAATTAGAAATGTTAACCTTGTTTTGAAGAGTTGAAGTGATGGAATTCAAATGCTTATAATTACTACTGGTATGAAGCAATGATACAAATATAAACCTACGGAGAGAGCGTTAACACAGCAACACAGCGTGAACATAACAGTATTATAACACAGTGTCACAGGACGTAACTTGTTCACCAAACTGAGATAAATGTCATTGTTCGCCAAAATGGTACATTTTTACTCAGTTCCAAGTATATCTACAGGAAGAGTGAATACTCCGAGTGATAGTTTCTGTCATTGCAGCTCCAGGAGAAGTCATATATGCTAACTGTCTTAATTAACTAGACATTTTCTGAATTATGCTGCTTTGTCTTAAAAATGAAGTTGGACTACATGATATTATCCCGCTTGAACTACTTTTCTCGAAAGTGACTTTGAAACTTAGGAAACAATGTGAAAACAAATTAATTACTCTTCTATCGTATTCACTATAAGACTTGTTAGACATTAATCAGTCCAAACGTTAGTCACCTTTTAACTGCATAATTATTGAAGTGTAAATATTTGGCTTCAGTTCTGAAATATAGTTTTCAACTAAAGTATCCAGACAATGCTGTCGCGAATAATTAATTCGCAGCAACCACAATGAGTGACAAGTGGAATTCGTGGAGTCATTTACAAAAGCGCAATTTCTAAGTCCAGTACGTAATACCCTGAAATCGTGGGGCAGTGATGGAAATCACGTTTTGTTCAGTTAACAAGTTGTTTTTAAGTGCACATTTTTTATTGCTTATTACTCGGGGCATTATGTTAAGTGATATCGGTGAGTGATCATAGTTTTATCTGCTGACTGACTTGGTCTCGCGCACATCTGGTCTTAACATCTGCTGTATTTCGAACGTTTCCAACATATTTGCTCGTTTAAAATTTGTCATGGGTTGAGTACCTTATAAACTACTCGTTACCGAAGTGTGGTTTCAAAACCCTTCCGTCAATTCGCTTGACGCAGTCAGTTAAACCTTTCCTGCAACATTCGCTTGTTTACTGTGTGCGTGTTTGGCGAGCACTTTTCTACTGCGCTGTTTGATTGATGTGCCATGACCTTATAAAAAAATTAAGTTATTTCTTCTCCAACTTAGAAGATTCCTCCGGGGAGAGAAAAACGCAGAAAAGTGTAAACAAGAACTGTTTATCATAAATATGAATAGAACCATCACTGAAGTTAGTACCTGAGAATGAATAACTGTGAGGCATTTTTCGTGTTCTTCCGTAATTCTCGAACATAAATTGCTCTTCCTTATAATTGTGCACTTAGTTATCTGTCGGCTGCTGTATGATATACTTCAATAAACGGCGATGAATATTTTAAGTCAATGGGACACACTAATAGCCAAGGTTAATGGACGAAGATAGTAGTGGATCATGAGTGAGACTCAAGGACAGATCCCACAACCATTTCCGGGTGACCCATGTTGGCATTCTGTTAACCCACTGTGACCTGCAGTAAGATGTTTGTCGAGGTCCAACAGTGACTCAACTCAGGACCAAAATGCTAAAGAGAGACCCACCGCAGAGGAGTACCTCTTGGGTATTATCCGATAGTGTAATACTCACGGACGAAAAAGTGAAAGCCAATAGCTCGTCAACCGGAACCGAACTGTGGCTGTAACTATGACAAGGTACTGTGAACAAAAACGGAGAAAGCCGACTTGTACAATAAAACACAATAAGTCAAGTTATTTACTAAAATCGGAAAATCATGCGTCAGCAGCGCAATTCATTGCGAACGATGAAAAAATTGACTGAAAAACAAACCTCTGTAGTCGCTTTATCGACCGATAGCGCTCGTTTTTGCGGTTGTGGATCTTCACACGAACTTCCTTTCAGAATAACCTCAGGGTCTTCATTCTTTTCAATCCGTCCTACCGTACTCCGTATCGAATGGAAACTTGAATCACTTTTGAGAAATGAAACGGCCTCAAGCATGAGGTCGCTTATGCTTTCTATCAAACTGAATGACAGTTGGAACGCCGCTGGTAGATCATTCAATGAAAGAGTCGCCGCAGATTTAGAGGCAGACTTAACCTTTATTCAATATACGTGAGTAATTCAAAACAAGAGGTTACCAATTTTTTAAATTTGATAATATCCGTTATGCCACAATTTTCGTTCTCATCAAACGGTGACAGCTCTTCGTTACAGAACATCGTCATAACTGCAAACGTACACCGGAATGTGCGCCCTTTTAAGGTCACAAGGATGAACTAGGGAGTAAAACAAATCTTCAATTCTTAATCAAAATCACAGCATTGGTATTTTACTTTTGATATGCTCATCATTTTCTGTTTTCCGTGCTAACAGCACGGTCCAGTCAATTCATTTTCATTGATTATCGATCGCCCAACACGTGAGCATTTGAACGTGAGATCTAAGCCAACACCACGCAAAATGTATCATAATAACATCGGAGTGGGTCAAATGAATGCGCAAAACGAATAAAACCGAAAAACGAGGCCTTGAATGCTTTCTCACTGGAATATCTTTGGCAATATCTCTCACTGGAAAATCATTTAACGAGGATTGTGTGAATTATCACGAACGACCTACTGAAAGCAAACCTCAATGCTCCTTTTCAAAAGACGGTGTGGAGTGAAATCCAAAACAGCGAAACACTTTCCCAAAGTTGCAAACTTAGGACCAGGAACAAACGATGTACATCTCACCAGTGCAACGGATGATTCTCGAGAAAAGAATTTAATCAATGGTAGAACATACAAAGATCGTCGGCAAAAGTGTGCCCTCCTCTCTGCTTTCTCAATTAAAGTTGGTAAACCTTCCGATACAATAAAGAAACTGTCGCAAGAAAGTTCGTCTACTGGGAAAAATTCGGAAGCCGTTTTGTGTTCGCACCGTAAAACAAAAATTTCCGGCAAAAGAAGTAGGAAAAGAAACGTGTTTAATAACATGAATTTGAACTCTTCACATGATGTGGTCGTTCGAAACTCTTGTGCACCTCCCTCCAAGGAACCACATGATGCAAGTCAGACTATTTCATTCGAAGAAGGCGTAAAGTTGCTTGCTGGAGACACATGCAAACACTGCGCGGAACACGGATTGGAATTAGCTGCAAGGCAGGCTAGAGTTCATGAAACGACAAACAAAAGTTCATCGTCTACGACTTATGGGTTAGGCCAATTCCAGTCATTCACCAGAAGTTCCTGTGAATTTCAGTTCTCATTTTCTTTTTTCTTACCTGAACCTTCAGAGTGTTCGAATGATGATATTGCTCAAACCCCAGTCAAGTTAGCTATGAACCCTCCAGAATTGCCTCAAGGATGCCGCATGCGACTGCGTTTGAATGATCACTTACGGGGTGAAGAAGGGGTACGTGGATGGTTACTGATCGTCGAAAGCAATACGATTGAGACTTTATTTGAAGCCATTGATGCAGTTAACTTTTCTGTGCCACAGTGGAATATCTGGGAAAACGGAACTTTCAGCATGGCATGAAAGGCATCATTTCATTAAAAAAAGGTTTAGTGAGTTGTACTTTTGTCTCCAAAACGGTTCACATGAACTTCTTAGTTCACTTCTGTTATAGGTGATAGGTCTACCATTGACATGTGTGGTTAGATTTCAACCTCATTGGTTAGTTTCAGATAAGGAAAATAATAACAATGGGAAAGAATGCATTTTAGCAGGTTTCCAAGGTATAGAGCGTGTACCATATCCAGCACAATTACTTACAAACATATCAATCGTTACGCAGTCAAACTCGCTCCCCTGGAAACATGAAAAGCGAATGACATGCACCTGAATGGACTGATAGACTGAGCCACAATACCAGCCAAGTTCGTTCTCCCGGTGAACATTATTCTAAATGAAGCAAAGCAAACTTTTGTTCCCTCTTCATAATGAGCGTGTATTAATAGGTAGTGTTGGAGACCACGCATTTTTGGTGTTAGACTCTAGACAAGTAACTTTCGGCCGTTACCCATATTGTGTACCGCAGATTACTGTCCTGTTGTTTGCTAAGCATGTGGCTGAAATGACAGCTGTTGAAGTTGTGAGGCAACTAAACTAACGTCTCTGCCTCCCGCGCCCCAAAAATTCAACATGACAAAACGGAAACGTGTATTACAACAGATTTTCATTTCAACCATTCATTTTTCAACCATTAACTTCTCCTCAAGCAACACTGGGTTTGTTCACTCAATCCACGTGACTTTATTGAGGACCATAATTTGTGGGTTCGTGTCCCACAAAAATAGGGTGAACGGGCTGATTGGATCGACGTTGTGACCTATCTCAAGCGCGCGCCCTGTAAATGATGGTGTCGCTTTTAACACCTGGTTGCCCGCCTGACCGTTCGCTTGCGTGACAGATTCAGTCAGTCAATTATGGAAGTGTTCCGCCATTTCCGGACGCAGGCATCGATCCATTCTGCCGATATAACTGCTGTGGCCAGTGACCTGATAGACGACGTAAAGACCGAATAGTTAAACTACCACGTCTAGCGCTTCCAGGCCTAGTTCCTGGAATTGATGACAAGAGAAGCCATCCTACTGCTGGGTATGTGCGACTCCAAGCGGACTGAATGCAATGAAGCGGACAAGCAGTGTCATATGAACTTAAAGCTTATGAACACCGCCTGTTTTCTATTCCCATAGGTATTTGTATCCGTTCATAGCGAGCAAATTACGAAAAATCCTGAGATCTGCACAGCTCATGAAAAGACGTGTCTAATGAACTAACGAAACTCGGCAACAATTACGGAGCAAACCCTAAGGATAGGTTACGTCTATCCGATCGGTCATTCACTGTGCTGACATGGCACCGGAGCACACAAGCTTTGTCCCTCAGTGAGACTGTGTTTGTCAAACAAAGACAGTTAACATTGTGTGAGAAAAATCAATGATTCATGACCTCTACCTCCTGCGATAGCAGAATTTCCGCCTCTAATTCATTGTTTGATTGTTGTTTTGCTGCGCTTTTGTTACATGTTCTGCCCATTGTAGCGTATAACGAACGAATACCTTAACTGGTAAAACCGCGCACAGTCTCTCGTCTTTCTGTTCTGATAAACTGGATCAACGGAACGCAATACTGTAGATCGAAAACTCTTTCAACATCGAACAAGTAAAAACACACCACTGCTAATCGTATATTTTTGAAACTCTCAAAAACGAACAATGAAACGACGAGACCACACGCAGCTGGCGGACATGCTTCTTGGAAGGTCCGTACAACCACAAATTGCGTTGCCGCCAGATGAATCGAAGGTTTGCAACACATGGACTCCGCCCGAATATATAAAATGCCTAAAACGTCTCACTAATTGCAACAAAGAATGCTTCCGTCTGCTGTGGACGACGAACCTGAGGTATCAGTTATACCTGGCGACATGGAATGAGTTGTACTATAAATGGGTAAACGAGATATTAAAACAACTCCAGTCAGGGCAGTTGTGTAGCAAGTTGGTATGGCGTTTTGAAGTCAAAGTGCGACCATTCAAGAGTGCGGAGGCTGCGCTTGTATTTTTCTATATATTGAAACCCATGATTCAAGAGAAGTGTGCACAGTTAATTGAGTTTGGTTAAATGACTGCAGCCTGAAAAAGCGCCTACACCTAGAAGGGCATTCGGAGTGACAGTTTGGTCAGCGAAACTGCTTCCCGCCTTACAAGTAAAGAATAAAATGGGGTTTTACTCAATCATTTCCTTGTTGGTAATGCCTTTTCACCGACTTTTTGGGGCGCAGCATATATTCACATCAAAAAACGCTGAACCGTGCGCAGTTATGGAGATATTTTTCATGCTGAAATTCAACAGTGTGTTGCGGTCACATTTTATCTCACATTGCGTATCAACTTAACTATAGTTGAAGGGTAACCCTCCACTTTAAACGTCAACTTCATCGGTTTTCTTCCAGTACTGCAGGTGGATAGTAGCCAGTGAATTCTTGCGGCTGAATATGAAGACACGTAACGTTATTAGATGCCTTCTTGGACTACAGAGGAAGACAGAACTTACCATATAGTTTCGGACAACTTTGTGAACGGAAGTCTGAGGCTACTGTGATATTCAGAAGAGAAAAACTTTAAGAAAAACTTTGTTTCAACGTGGACCACTGGAGAGCTTGTGTACTGTTCAGTTCTGGGCTAGGGCCCATCATCCTGCGACTTATAGAGCCACCTTAAATGAGAAACTTCTCAAACTAATGTTTCGTTTTAAAGATCTTAGCCCCATCGGGAGAAAGTTGACCACATTGACTGCATGCAGACCCATGGTAGAATCAATTCGAATAATAGGAGGGTGCTCAGCTTCCCAGCGAAATTAACAGATGTGCCCTCGATACCAAGAAAGGCTGTATGTGTTGAGACAGGCAGCACCTGGTGACACCCAAAGTGTAGTAAACTGAATAAGCACGACAACAAACTGCATAGGACGCACGAAAACTGAAATGAACCTTTCTAAATTGTACTTCATGCAGACTAAGGCTTCCAAAGCTGGGTTCAATGGCATAACACCATACGAATATAGAGTGGGTTAAGTAATATGGATGCAAGCAAACATACACTGGGACAACCTAAGGACTCAGTTTCAGACGATCACCCAGCGGTCATGTTCTAAAACTAGTCGCTTATAACACCCGGATTGACGAAGCAAAATAGTGTTGATCTAAAGTTGAACCCTTCGGGGAAAAAATTTGTTGGGCCGAAAAAAGTAGTGGAGGCCAAGACGTTCAAAAGCGAGGTCAGCGGTAGGTGTAAGTAAATTTCAGTGCAGCCGGCTTACCGGCCTTCAAAAGATAGGTAAAATCTAGCCAACATGCTTCTAGTTGACGGAAGTGCTGTGACTGTAGTACTGTTATGCTTGAAGAAAGCAAGTGGTTTATCTAAGTGACGGGTATGAATGTAGCGATCCAAAGAACACTGCACCCTATGGGGGAATTCCAAAACCGGCGTGCAGTGAGCTAAAATTCAATGAACTTACTTGGAATAATCAACATTTCAGGTCATGCGGATGGCAGGATATTGGGGTGTTCATGTATCATACCCTGCCAATCCTGTATCACTGCTTATAGAACTTCCAGACCGGCGATAAAGTGATGGCGTACTTGCCGCTGCTGAGAACCTTGAGAAAGCTCTCCAGGAGAAATTAGTTTGGTTTAAGATCATTCTGCTGACCGATGCAACACACCGAGTGACAGCTAAAGTCCAGTTGGCAACGGTAGGCCACATTATGTCAGGTTAGGTCGGGTTAAGTACCAAAACATACGGCGACCGTCTGGAAGCGTTGATAATCCTGCCTTCGTGAGCACAGCAGATCCCATTGTGGTGAAGAAGTTGGAGAATGTACAGTTTCACTTCGTTTACTTAAAATGTTTCGTAACCCTGTAACTTAGTGTCAGGGAGGAATCCAGTTCCGCGAAAATACCGTTTTATTTGCCTTTGGAAAAGCCTAACTCACTACTGTTTGAAGTGACCTTCATAGTCGGCACGGTCATGTGCCACTTCGCCCTTCACGAGCGTTCTCAACCTTTGTGCCAATTTCTGGCACCCCGCCCACACGCTCGTCTCTTTAATTGGGGCATCACTGTACTGTCAGGATCTGTGTTGGTCCACCTTCTGACCACTGTTTTCTGATTGGTCACAAACCCTTTAAATATGATCTAGTTTGTGACCGTGTTGTCTTCGGACTGAGTGACATAAAAAGAGCTCTGTCCGGAGGTCAGTCTTTTTCTGTGTCTACATGTTAGCCTCGGGAGGTTGGGTTGGTTGAGAGGTTCTTTTGAAGTGTACAATCGTCGACATCCAATGGAATGGATACCGCACGGTTGACAGAAGTCTAAAAGGACCCAAGTTGGGGAACCATTTTGTGCCGAAGTTTGTCACGGACGTTAACACAGCCAGCTCCTTTTGCTGTGATCTTTAAAAATCCTCCACTTTTTCGGGTTCTTCGAGTGGGTCTTCATCCGTCAACAATGTGGCCGCTGTTGAAACGCGTGTCGTCCCCCCCCTATATTATCACCAGACCCGACCTCTGGAATATTAAACGGTCAGTCAGCCCGTGATGCCCGCTACTCTTCCAATTCTGGAAATTTGACTTTCTCTTATTTTTATGCTCCCAACAGTCCGACCGGGATCGATGATACTTATGACGTTTCGTATACCTGTGGTATGCTTCGGCCCCCAAATCCACGCAAGGGTCTGGTACAAAAGTAGCGCGACTAAAAATATATGGATGGTCTGCAAACTGTTATATTTTGTTTTATTTTCATATTTTCGCTCTGTAGACCCTGGAAGCACGACTGACGCGAGAAGATCTGTAATTTGCAACAGTGAAGCGTAAACTGCGTAGAAGAAGGTTTCAGACACAGCAGAGACTAATGAATGCCAACGAACACCCCGAAATAGTTGTTCCAATAAAACCAAAAACGCACAACGAGGTGAACACAAATTGAGTGCGAGCACAGTACTGTCAGACCAGTAACGTTGACGAGAAGCCGGAACAATCACTCGGTCACCGATTCTGGATAAAGGCTTACCCAAGCTTGAGGTCAAACTATGTGATGGATAGCAACAACACTTCCAAGCGTGTTAAGCCCACATGCCCAATGGTTGGTCGAGTAACGCTTAGTCTACTGGCAACGTCTATCAATAGGCTGGATATAGAATAATTGCGTCTGTAAACAGCGAGCGTCTACAACTTTTCAGCCCACCGAACATCCGAATCGGATGCAAAGGAGAAACGGTCCTAAAGGTGAGTTTTTCGTTAATAAGATGCTAGGGTAAAATAAACTTATCACACACTAAATAGAAGAGAACATCAACAAACCTCGATATTGAATCCACCCGATTTACACAGTCCGAGGACAACCGTTCACGTGGAAATGATCAAATGCAGCAGTCGCGTAATGGCAGAGTGATAAACCGCAAATGAAAGCGAAATACACATAAACAAAGGTACGGGAGTGGATGGTAATAATGAACAAGCGGCGGCAGAACAAGCTTCGACAAGTAAACTATATTAAGCTCTGGTAATACATCGAGGTTAACATTCGAGGAAGAAATTATTTGTCGCGCGCGTAACTGAATGGTCGTGTTGTAATGCAGCTCGCTGTGCTGCATCTGATCAGCAGGCCGAAAGTATCTATTACTTCTTTGAGATGATTGTTTTTAGGGTGCCGTGGTTATCATAATTTTGTGGCATGTTGAAGTGCCGAACCTTGCACAAATATATTGCCAGTGAATCTTTTGTTTCAATATCCCATGAGCGTAAGCAAAAAATGCGCACGAGTTCAATGACATGACAATTAATTAAAAGATTAACAAGTTGTGAAATTGCGCTAAGTCGCCGAATGAATGTTCTTATGTAATGGAATTCATCGTCCCAGAAGTGGAAAAATATCGTTCTATCAAAACGCGAGGCAAGAAAATTTGATTCTCCTTCCGACGATCGAACCATTGTTCGGTCATGCAGACCAAGCTCTCTATAAAGCTGCAAACGCAATATACACTGATAATTATCGTTGAACGCAGTAGTACGTGCCCAAACTAAGCACGTCAGTCGTATTCTGTTAGTTATATCTGGCATGAATGGTCATTCATTCCCAGCAAACACATGGCCGACTCCGAGGTGTTGGCCAACATCTGGCCAACGGTTGGCCACGAAATAAGCCAATCCGATGAGAATAATAACTGCTATTGACCACGCTCATTGTGGTAGTTAAACGGGTTATAAAATTTTCTTAAACATATTATCATTGTCACAACGTTTTATCCACACCGTTCACGAATACTGCCATTTTGTGCACGTTTGTTTTAATCCGTGCCTCCATCGAACGCGCGTCTGCAGTTTCGTTTATTTCCTGCGTGGTGAGTGCGGCTGTGTTGTATTGTTTGCGGTCTGTGGTCAGTCACAATTTAGTTGAAAACTTTGCGTTAAATGCGTTTCATTATATCCTTTTTCTTAATCAAGCTTCATTAATTATTGTTTAAATACCTATGTTACATGTAATCCGTACGGATTGCTTTTATTAGCATTCATAATTGAAATGGGTGACGTTAAACGGTGGTACAGTAGATGGACTACTAACAGGCGTATAAGACGCGAAAGAGATAGGTTACGCGTATTGGATGAAAAGTATGCATCATGTTGGGTGAAGGAGGACCCCATACAACCCTCAACATCTGTACAGGCTGCAGGTTAGATATTGCCTAACTTTTCCACGTTGCAATGCAGAAATATCGCATGAACCTACAGCGAGTGGTTCAAATGTTGCAGCTTCTGCTTCAACCCCGACATCTATTACTGGATCAGGTGCTGTTGAAGACTCCACCCCTAGTGGTAGGTGCATCCTTTGTACAATTAATCCTGCCGCAGTCAGCCAATCACCTGCAACGTCCAGTATTTCAGGTGCCATACGGTTGTTCGCAAGCTACTCCAGATCGGTTACATCCACCGACTTGAAACTACTCTTAGCTTTATTGAAACCGTTTGTTCCTGATTTACCGCTTGATCCGCGCACATCTGACCTGTGTATTTATCGGGCCTCAGCCATATCCACTACCATTAAGTTGAAGTCCCTGTCCTCTATCACATGTAAATGCGTCCTCATCCCTGATGATGACGACTTCGTCATCATCCCCCTCTTGCACACGTTACTGTGAATTTTTGCGCTTTTTTAATTCGTATTTACTGATATCGCTAGTGTTAGAAACTCCTACTGGAACGAATGAATACTGCAGTGTTGAAATTACAGATGTACCATATAGTGGAATTTCTGAAGACAAAGGAAGTTGCAGTCATTAGCCATGCGTGGCTGCTGGGGACGCAATGGCTGCTTGGCCAACTGTGAAGCAGTCAAAGGCCACGAAATTTTTATTATCCCACACACTGCCACCTGTGGGCAAATTTCAGCTGCATGAAATCCGTGTGTTGAAGAACACAGGTAAGTTCCATTACGGTGTTTCATTACTGTTGAAGAAAACTATCACGAAGCTAGGGAGTATGAGCGGAGGGCAGAACGTGAATCCGAGTTCACTTCCACGGATGCCACCTACGCTGCGTTGCCAGCGTACAAAAAGAGAAACAAGTAAGTCCATTTTACTCCCACTTACTTTTAGACGCAAACGCCTTCTGTCGTCTTCTGACAGCGAAGTATCGCAAGACGCACCTCCTCGAACGATTCATGTCAGCAAGTTGTTTTCATACTCTCCCATGAAAAAGCTGAACGTTGTCAACAGCACCTTGTTACACACGGATGTGGATCAATCCGGAAAAGAGTTAGTAGATATCATTTGACATGATCATTTTCTTCAGGAATATCCCCCCACGCATCGTTTTGACAACCAAATGATGCACTTGAAGGAGGCCATATCCCTGATGGACGACCGCATGATACGCATGGAGGCCACGTTGAATAACATTTGGTCGCATTTATCGTGCGTTTCCTCAGTTCCGTCCAGAGGGGATTTATCGAAGGAGATCATTTGCAATACAATACGGAACGTATTCCCGTTGACTAGCCTTGAAGCATTACAGAAGTTTCAAGAAGAGCTGCAGTCACCGGCGTACTTAGAACAGACGGTTAGATATTATAATCATTATTACACTACATTTTCAGACCCTTGTGTTGTCAAAAATTCACCGTGGAAGTGTGCGCTTTCGTGTTCGGTAACCAAGTCAGTGGTGAGGTGAACTGGCTTGGTATTAATAACAAGGCTCGGTTGATGGGAACGCCGTTGTGCGAAGCAATTGTTTGTGAGTATCATTCACATTATATACCATTTCTGTAGCTGCCGTACGTGAAGAACACAATTATCCCTCGGAGTTGGAAGGAAGGGAATATACACCATTTTACCAAACGGTGGCTCC
>LOND01004244.1:7147-18483 GCA_014220965.1 Paragonimus kellicotti
AGAATTTCTAACTTCCAAGCTTCGAGAGGGCCAATTGTGTGTCTGATGCTAGGATTCAACAATCCGATGGATAATCGAGGCAAAAGTGAGTTATCACAAGGTGGCTCTGAGAGTGCGTTACAGACCGTTTACGTGATGAAAAATACTATAGTGCATATGCACGAGTGCCAGAGGAACAACTACACGTTGAAGTGGTGGGGAAAAATGTGAAACTCGCGTGTGAAGCTGAAGTGGGTTCGGGTGAGTTTGATAACAGCCTTTACCGAATTCTGGGACTGATTTCAGTGTGAACCAGTTTTTCGGCGTACAGAACTGTATTTGATAAATTCTTATCTCATGCCGGTGCGACTACAAATTATACTTAATCGCACAAATGATAATTATTGATAAATTTCAGAACGACGACAAAGCGGTTGTACAAGACACGACCTCGTTGTGGTAACGTTCACATTCGTGGGAGGTTTCAAATAATCACTGTTAATTAGAGTGGGTTGGGGAGAGGGTTTCAAATTTTTACTTGGGTTGAAGTGTGTCCTCCTGGCCACGGTAGTCTTAATGTTTGAGCGGACTGTTTGTGGAGACATAAATCGAGGTAGCTCAATCAGAATGCGGAAGGATGTTCTAGTTGTTATTCTGTAGCTTGGTGACAGATGGTTGATAGACGGGGTGAAACGCCGTCTCCGTGTGTGCCGACTACATCAACCAGTTTGACCACGATGGACGAGTTACTGTTCTTTGGTGTTCCGGAGCGAAGCTACGCCAGTCAGTGTTCACGAATTCTGTCCGAAAAATACTCAATGCTGAGATCGATATATGCTGAACCACAGGAATAGTTAGATGGATGGATTAAAAGGACGCAGTAGTGCTAGGTATATTATCCTTCAGATTAAATGGCACCGTCCGTTTTGAGCGGAATGTTACAAGAGAACATGCATCACGTTAAGCAGATACTGCAAATAACACTACTTAGTCGGCGCGTTATTAGGTCGGCTGCTGCGTCTCCTTTAAACAACAAAGTTATATAAACCTTCTTACATAATACATCGCCTAGATTAACTTGTAACACGAGGTGGTCCATCAATTTCTACGGAACATTCTTTGTAAAAGAAAGACTAACTTTGAGGCTTACAGTTTGTTGGTACAGGTGACTAACAGTGTGCATCACTTCTTGCTAAAAGGTAACCACTGTACAAGGTTGTGGCATAGCTTTAGTAGCTGACTAGGAAACGGCATTTCTTGCAAGGCAAACAAGAGCTGTAAATGCGAGTATCAATTGCTTCGTCTAGAAGGGATGTGACTCATTAAGTAAAGCAACTAATCGCTGATTTACTAAGACGCCAAAGTGCAAGAGTCAAAAGTCCGAGCGAGTCTGAATATTGATTTCATCAACTTAAGATAGTCGAGGTACTTAGTTCAGACAGCTTAGATCGGGTGACACCTGGTGCTGGTCACACTGAGTTCCACAAAAGTCCACGGATTATGAGGTGGATAAGGGTATTCGGACTAATATTTCAAACTTATCACGAGTGTAGTTGTTCAACATCAAAACAGATGTTGCCAGCGACTTTCAGATTGTCTGAGGGCAGCTCATAAACGGTAGATAAAGGCAGCAATTTGCTTGCAATAACAAAGTAAATTTTTCAACTTTTTCGTCCAAAATCAAAAACCACCTACACCGAGGATACGACTTTAAAACTTTGTCATTGCGGATAATATTACGTGATAAAACCGATGTCAGGTAACAAATTTCAGCATGTTTGATCACGTTTAACCAGTGTAATGCGTTGTGGATCTCCACTGGTGAATTGCTACCCACCCAAACAAGTCAGTGTGCTTTTAACGGGCAAGTCAAGATAGATGGGTGAGATATCAGCCATGAGGTTTCAAAGCCAGTGTCACACGAGAAGTTTAATAGGCAGTTCCACAGTGCATGGCTGATTAATGAACCCAGGATAAGTTGATTCTGGAAACCCTGTAACTTTGATTAGACTTTCGATTGTGGTAAGTTTGTACGTTTGGATATTAGTGAGCAATTGTTTGTTCACTGCTGTTTGTACGAGAGTGAATCACTATCAAAATAGGTTTTAGCCTGATACAAGGACTACTATCCTACAAAAGTTTTGATTGGTTTTCCAAACACAAGCTAATGCGATCCTAAACCAGATAGAATATTTCTGTTACGAACGCGGTCATATGAATAGTTGGTTAAGGTACGGTGAAGGCGGATAGAAAGTTATAAACGGATGGGAAACACTGATAAGTATTATGGATTTCGGCGGATATCACCTGAACGCTACCCAAGATTTGCTGGACTTTCCCTACTCGGGTGAACATTTATGACGCCCCTTCGCAAACTTGTACCTTGCTCACCAGGTTTAAAGTTTTGACTATTTTAATTTACTGGTAAGTGTAGTTAAGTAGTTGAAAAAACGATCAACGTACTTTGCGTCCAAGCGACCGATAGACCAAGATATTACCACGAGTGAATGCGAGTGAAGATTCAAGTATGATAACCCAGTCCACGT
This sequence comes from Paragonimus kellicotti, assembly GCA_014220965.1. NCBI lineage: Eukaryota > Metazoa > Platyhelminthes > Trematoda > Plagiorchiida > Troglotrematidae > Paragonimus > Paragonimus kellicotti. The sequence continues at coordinate 9,673 of LOND01004244.1, forward strand.
AATATTAGATAAGTATAGCATTGGGAACAAACAAAAGTGTTTTGTGTAATGGTTCAGTTCACGTTTTCGAGAAGAATGCCTCATCGCAAACTCTCTTTTATATGAAACATGATCCTGGGGCTTATGTATACATGAACACCACACGAAGAAGTTTTAGAAGGAATCGCGGCTGCTGTATACTCGATCATTCTCATACCAGCCCAGTGTCAACTGGTAATCCTAACATCCATCGAGTGAAGATAGACGAAATAGACTGTGTAAGTTAAAGCAGAAAATGGCTCCCTTTGCTGAAAGCTGAAGACAGCTATCTCCAAACAATCATGAGCTAGGTACTGGATGATTTACCCTGAGAAATGCTCGCGATAATTTACATTTAATTCATAGTGACCGGTGTAAACCAAAGGAAGATATCTAGTCTTCGGCTGTTCACAATCACAAACCTACACTGGCACACAACGCTGAACAACGTTTGCTGCTGGTGACCTTTGCTTGCAGTGGAGCCGCCATGTGTAAACAACTATTCTTTTTGCACGAGTGCCTGTGCCCGAACGAACTTCCACCAAACAGTAACCATAGGTTGTCAACCAATCACCAACTAGCTTGCAATCCAAATTCCAAGCTTGAAGGATAAGTGAAGATTGGAAACATCAACCATCAGTATTCTTAACAATCACACACTCACACAAAACTTCATTTGGTACGCGTTCAGAATTGTTGGCTTTACTGATATAATTATAACTGCGGAAAACGCACAGCTTTTTTTGTCATGTATACTAGTAATAATAATATATAATGTTATTCAAATTTTTGAATTTTAAACCACCCCGTTGACCATAACATCGATCATTGAAGAGCACCGTCAGACGCAGTATAGAAGCAAATGGAAACACAGCTTACTTCAGGTTGACAGTGGAGGTCATATGATGCGGCTGACTTCAAACAAGCCCAACCGTCTTGGAAGTTCTACTTGCCCTTTTTACTAAGTCATTTATCTTCACTTGTCTCCGGAGGTCAGATGGAGTGCTGCATAAGAGGCCGAGTTAATATTTTATGTACAACAAAGCAGACATACTCAGTGTACTGGTTTAGTCACGTGAATTTGTTGCATTGACCCCCTCAAAATGTCTTGTGTACAGTCAGTCCCAAGCCTACGATCTTGTTGCTGCATGTACAACCCTGTGGTTGTAAGCGATTACAGAAGTTAGAACTATAAATGTGACGTTGAACTTGGTCGTTTGTTCCGAAACATGTTAAATAATGAACTACATTTTCACTGTTGTGCTAACTGGCTGTGCTGGTACATTCTACATTGTCTCTGGAATAGTGATTAACCCGAAAACAAGTAAGTGTGACAGGAAATGAACTCAATTTCTGTTCACTTGTGAACCATAAATTACCGTTTATGTTTTTTTGAATATAGTTCCAGTTGTTCGTTATTAAAACAGGTTCAGCCTTATTTTGCAAACCAACGGATCCGATTTGTGCGTTTAAATAACATTATATAAATGTAGCCATGATCTTTACAATGTGAAATATCAGACAAATCGTGAGCATGTACCAGAATGTTAGCAATGGTGCAACATACCATTGTCTGATTTGGCAGTTTGAACCATTCTATGAATTGAGCTTCCCTGAACATTATACGGATTCAGGCTGTCTGATAGTTAAATCAATGATATGTCTGTGACGCATACTTAAAATAATATATTTCACTACCTTACTTATTCTATTCTTTTGTGTTTCGGTTCACCTTTTTATGTGCCACATCATGCTGTGAGATGTAGTCAGAGGATCATGCTTGATGTGGGTTGCTCAACCTGGCCGGTTTTGAAAGGTATAGATCCATTTCACTCCTCTAGGTTGGACAAAAGAAGACAATTGACAATAATTTGTTTCGATGACTCTGCTAGGGTGATACTGCGCTGTTTGCTTCACGAAAGATAACAACGACTGCAATGAAAATGAATTCTGCTACAAAACTCCTTAAGCCCTGATTAACTACGTCTGATCTGGCAACTCAAGTTAACTGCTGATCAGGTGAACAACCGAACAGAAGGAATCGATAGCACACATTTTACAATGAAGGTGCGAGCGCTGCACCTGAATCATGTGCATAACACAGCATGCGTTCTTCTTGTCAACTTTTAATTGGATAGAATATCTGAACAATTCTATGCTCACCGCAATTAAACATTGAGAAAAATTTATTGTCCTTGTTTTCGTGCACTCTCCACCACAGAAACAAGTTATAACAGCAGGAAGGGCTAACTATTTTTTACGGCTGGTTATTCTGATGTGTATAGTATTAGGTCAACTACCTTAACTAACTCCTAAAACATGTTTTATTTCAATCCTAAACAAGGAAACGTTGACATTCTGTAACAGTCAGCTTTTATAGATACACCGATTCCGTCAAATCGCGTTCACTTATAGGTCGCCCTCGCAATACAACCACAAAAGGTAAGTTGCTGGAAAGTGAGTAGTAAGTGATCGATGATCTAAAACGTATGGTCAAGACAAAAATAACCAAAGCAAAATATCATTAGGGTTAGAACCTGCCTGCAACCATCATAAGACGCTGATGAATATTGGGCGCCAGAGTCATAATCATTGTTCAAGTATTTTTGTACTTTTATCCGCCTACAGTTAGACAGTGTCCACTTGTTCGGTTAGAGTTAAGTGAGTGGTTGTTAGTACTTCTGTAACGATTGTACTTATAACCTGGAGCAAATACATAACCATCACATAGCCAGAAGTAATAAGTGATGTTTTCCGGCTGGTTTTATCTGTTCTGAGATCTGTTGATATATAATTCAATGAGTACACCAAGTGAATCAAAGCATTTACTTACTGGGGCGCCCTCAATAGGTTTTTGGATTGTGCAACTTCTCAAGTACCGGTTTAACAGACTGTTAATTTATCACTTCGCGCACATTGGTTATCACAGCAAGTGATCAACAAAATATCTGCCGTGCAAATTTCATGCATTAAAAATAAAAATATCGAGAATTTTCGTTCTTTTGTACACGATTATTGTAGTGCCAATTACTACTGCGTCAAAGACAAGTAAGCCTATCAAAAAACGTGATTTTCACTCATAATAACTATTGCGCGACTGAGTCTTTCTTAGCTGTTATACTGATTGTTGTTACAAAACAAAGCTGGCACCTTTTACTGAGGGAATAACGGTATAGTTATCCTAGATGCCGACGATAAATTAGTGGTCGATAATCGGTGCTGTTGCATGTGCTATCGACTAAATGTTTTAATGATTAATTCATCAGTACGGTTAGTTTCTGATAACTGCTGCAAGTTACGTACTTATTCAAGAGGATTAGCTAGAAAGCAAGGCAGTATCACGAAATATTAGCACCAGTATTCAAGAGCTATCGTGACAGTACCCAGTACATTTGAATCAGCAACTTACAATTTGATTGGATTCACATGAAATGTGATGCTGTGTAAAAGGTAGAATTAAAAATTTAAACGGAGATGTATTAGCTTGAACAAGTTGTGAGCAGTATTCACAGTCTGTTCATTACATAACGTGAGTAAATGTTATCAAAACAAGCGTGAGGGTGAATCAAACTGTAGCAAAAACATCAGCCGCAATCTTTTTCTGATTGACTCAATCAAGTGGTGTAACATACTCTATCTCGCTATTCGGCAGTAAAATCACTGCCAGTGGACTTACATGTCCGGATTAAACTACATTTGGGGAATGCTCAAAGTAAGATTTTTTGCTCTCATGTGTGCAGTTATCACATTCACTTCACGGACACAGACTGGCAACGTGAGACCAAACGTTGTGGCTTGTTTCACGTTCAACCAGTCATATGCAGTATGTTCATATGTTCTACAGATCGACAACTGTTCACTTCTTTTGTTGACTCCAGTTATTGATTATATTTATTAAATCGATGGTGCTATTTCTCGAGAACTATGGAAGCTATCAGTCTGCTGGAGCCTGGATTGTCTTAGAGGAGAATGTATCTGTTTCTGCTGAACCATATTTCAATAATGCTTGTTTCTTTTGGTACATCTGTGTCTGGCTGTCGGTAACTCGCAGTATGCTTGTTGTAAAGTGAACGCAACACGTCATGATCTGGAAGTCGTATGAAAAAGGCGATTATTTTTACTGGAAAGCAAAACGTCTTATTATTCAAACTATATTATAGGTCAATTATTATTGCCCAAACATCTCTAACTTGTGCTCAATCAGTAAAATTTTAGATAATGCCTTTTCAATCGTGATAAATTGACCAGCCGCCCGATTTCACAAAATACTTATACTTCGGAATCGTTATAAGTGAGATTTATACTTCCGAATTGCTTTGGGTAAAACCTGCTGACGGCTTGTCACTGGAACAAATCTCAGCATGCTTGTTAATTACGCAAATGCTCAAATGATCTCTGATAAACTGCTGAGCTCATACCCAATCTGTGGTATAAGAATATTATACAGGGGTGAGTTGCTGCACTTTACCGTTAGACAATGGACAAACCGCTGGAAGTTTGAAGTGTTTATTGTGCTTAATTTGTATTATAATGTTCGGATAGTTTGGTACCTTGTTAACTTTCAAAGGTTTGGCTTTACACTACAGCTCGTACCGTGATCAGGACTACAAAACGTTAGTTTTAAAAGTTGTTTTGATTCTTTTTCCCGAGCACTGTAGATGATAACATGTCAGCACATATACTTACCACTGAACATAAATGACAAGCACACAAGTCTCTTTATAGAAAAAAAATCATATATGAAGTGATCTGCATTATTGATGAGAGAACATGTCACTTGTAAGTTTGAAGCATCTCTAGAACTATTTATTGACAGAATATAACTTGATGTATCCATTTTACTGAATACAACAAACCAATTTACTCTTCAAGCTTTTATGAGGCATTTCCGTTTTAAATCCACACCACATACCGGTGGTCTAATCCCTATCGATCAACTATCAGGCTAATGCGTTGATTTGAGAGGTAAAATGCCAACCTTTTAATTGATATATATTCATTGCATTTTTATAGTACGAACCACTACCCCAAAAAGAACAAGTGAGTTTACTGGTCGATAAGCATATATCTGCCACACACGGTTGAAGAAATTGAGACGAATCAAAATATACAGGGTGTTATAGTTCACTGACCATTGGGCAGCAAAGCATAAGTTTTCCGAGTACAGGTTAGTTTACTTACCACTGGGTTGCCTATCTTGCAACCTGAAACACGTGCAGACCTTTCAACCTTCATCCATGCCAATATTAAACCTACCGTTTTTTTAACCTATGTTGGCTGATACATAGAAGTAAACTACAGTTAAGTAGCCATTAATGCAACTGTACGCAGTAAATTTGCGTGTGTGTATCGTAAAGGCAAATTATTTCAATGTTTCATGTTATTATTATTCAAACCGACGCTATACGATCGACGTGTTTCGTGCGTAAACTTGGTAATCAGAATAAGTCTGAACGGGAAAATAAGCCGATAACCCTCCACGTTATGGATTGAAACCCACTTCTGATTAGCTCTCAGTCCTGTGAGGGTTGCATTTGACGTGGTGTTCAAATATCTTAGTAGTCAGCTTGTGCATGCCTCAGTAATACCAACGAACACAGTCAACCTTGGATTGGAAGGGGTCAAAAGGACTTCGGAATAAAGTTGTGGTGTTTCTTGATGCACACATCGATCCAGCCAAGACTGCTTCCAACTTTATATGGAACCATCGGGTAGTTCTACATGAAATTCGAACGGGAAAACTATTGCGTTATAAGTGGAGACTCAGCCGTCTGACCGCTAGTCCTATGCTGATCACTTTAGATTCATGAGCGAACTGTATCATCTTAGGACCTCGTTCTTCTCTTAGAAACGAAATAAATGTCTGAAATGTAATTACTGTCGTACTTTCTGAGACACCACTGAGTTACTTGGCATGTTACTTCTGCATCTCTTCGGATCGTAGCATGCTTATTTCAAAAATCAATCTTGACTTGTTGTATAAGAGTTCTGTTTGTCCTTTCACCCCAAAAGACTTTTAATTTTGTCTGTTGTTGTCTTCCCTTATTACTCCCAACCACATTGCCTATCAAAGCAGTGTCACCTATGTAGATGTCAGGTGACATAAAAATAGCGCGGTTATAGGGGACACGAAGGTACGCAGTTTACGATGTAAACATAAAACACGGTGAATTGTTTTACAGTCCTGAGATTCAATTTGCCAACATCACGGAAAATTGTACATCGTTGAAGGACTTGCATGAAAACAACCGGAACAAGGTTTAATAATAAACTTGGATAAATGATAACAATCAGGATTTTTGGAAGGTACGAAGGAGGTGAATTGAAAACATTTGAAAGTTGTAATGTTCTCCTATTGGTTCCAAAATACTATAGTAAGCGGCTTGGTCTTCCACAAGTATATCTCTCAGGCTATATTTTGCGACTTGAGCAAAATAGGAAAATATGGAATTGCATTGAGATGAGATATTAATTGATTAAGTTTATAGTTAAAGTTTGACAGTAAAGGATATCATACGCTTACAGAAAGATTATGTTATTACTGCAATGTGAGTTCTTTACAAATTTCACAACAGTAGGGCTTGAGAAACAAGCCAAAAGATCAATCTCATAAGACGAACCAGAAATTGTTACGATGTGAAACATTTCTCAGCCCCCTTATGTTAAGGTTGCCGGCATGAAGTATGCATATCTGGTGGTTGAATATAACTGTTTACGGCAATTTATAGAAGACATTACAAGGCTGATTTGCAAGGCTGGTACTCAGAGGGTTGCAAATACATCGGCAAAGCGCACAGATGCAAAAAACTGAGGTTTATTAATCGCGCTCAAACGTTCGGGATTGAACTACACAAATGTTCAAGGAATAGTTCATGCTTGTTTTTATGGAGATGCTCTGTAGGACGAAACGATAAGAGTTGAATTACGGATACGCAAAAGGTTTTCCCAAGTAGTCTTTATTGTTATTCACACTGACACTCCGTATTCTCGATAAATATTATGCGAAATGTCCATCACGACATCTTCCGCTCTCAAACGACACAATATTTCAAGTTGAACATCACCCACAATTGATCGCAGCTGTCGCATTCCCATAGACTTTCCAGTCGGCCCCTTTCGAAAAGAAGCACTAGACTCGAGTTTCGCTCTCATTAGAGCTCGTCAGTAGTGCATATCCTTGCCACTGCCGGGACTAGAACTCCGGCCATTCTTTTCATGAGGCAACCGTGTTTACCACTGCGCCATTGACCTCACATTAGGCACGACCGAATTGTCATATGTGAACGCTCAACCACTTTCGCTTGTGAGTCAGCAAACACAATATGTGTTAATAATTTCTTCGTAATTCTTTCTAAATAAAGCATGCGGGTTTACACGTGTTTCGAAGTGGACTGTAATATTTGTCTGATGTCGGTTGGACCAAATAATCTGTGTGAAATCGCATTTTAACCGGTAACACGTGATACGTAGCCGGATTGAAACTTCAAAAACTATGCAACGCAATCAGTTTCAAAAAAATTCCATTGATGAGTTGACTAAACTGGATAGAGGTTACTTCACGGGTACACACTGAATAGCAGTATAAACAAAAGTCTTCTTAAAAAGTAATACATTACGCTGCTAAAAACATAGTGTTTTGGAAGGTTTTTGGAGGAGGATATACGCTCTTATTGCCCCAATAGTTGACAAACCACGATTTCGAGTTGCGTGGATTGCTTTATTGACAGATCTACTTTAGGATATGTTACGTATTAAGTTAACAATCTGAGATAACTTTCCAGATGAAAATGGGACGAGTTGAGTCAACTGCTGAAACTCTGTAAAACATTCGGACTAATGGGACGTTAGCATGTAACATAGTTTCCAAGTGTAAAAAATGGTGGACCGACTATACAAGAGTTTGTTTAATTATACGACAGTGAGTTCGAGTAGAAAATATGAAATACCCATTGTCTGAAACAGCTAAAAACTTTTCACACTCCGACCCCCCATGAAAAAATATCTTTACAATAATGTCCTTTGTCAGACAGTTTTTAAGACTGAAAAGGGGGTTTCTCCCGCATTAACAATACACAAATCTTAAAAAGTGGCACAAATTGTCATGGCTGCATAAGTTATGTTTGTAGTAGCATGAGAGATTTGGAATTTTTTGGTGAAACATACCACGATGGATCGAATTCAACAGCGTGGGGCAACATGCAGCGTCTACGAAAGGTTTAAAACAAATTTAACTGCAGATCGCCTTGTATTTTCGAAACATTGCTTAGCCGAACGTAACGACTGAGGAATTGGAGTGTCCAATCGAAACAATTCGAAAGCTAACGTCCCTGACTGACACTTGAATTGCTCTCTGGGATCTCAAATCCCTGCACAATCTCGAAGAGGCCAGATGCTGATGGGTGTGGTTCTCTTTACGCATGATTCTAAGGTTAATTACTTTATTCCATTTCATACGTAGTTGCTGTATATACTATCATGAGCTGGTAAAAATTGTAGATAACTGTTGGTTTCCTGACACCGGTTTACTGACCAACTGTCTAAAAAGCTCAGTTAAATCGGCGAAAGTCAAATGATCGTCACCTTACTTAACAAACAGAATTCGTGTGATACGGTAGTTGAGTGACTTGTTCAATCCACCTCTTTCTTACTTTATAGCTCCTGCACGGTTGAATACAAAATCTAGTGAGTCACGCAATCCGTTTAGATGCTTTTCAACGACTGTCAGCAAAGCGTGATTTCATATCGACATTAACATGAAGTTTACCACGGGCAGACGTGGCTGGAACAACTACT
>LOND01004245.1:0-11370 GCA_014220965.1 Paragonimus kellicotti
TCTACCAGGCCTGTATGAAGATTTACACCATCCTCAAAGTAAACTGTTTTTGTTGAACGTGTCAATGCGTTGAGGCGAACATGCATATTTAGGACCGGTCACACTTACCGTATAAGGTGACCGAATCATTGCCTGTGCCTATGACGCACCAAATTACATCATCTGCAAACGACAACGAAGGCGGTGAAATACAAATGGAATGACCATTTTTAAAGAACAATTACAAAATTGGTCCACAGAAGTGTTTGGTAAGCCGCCGACGGTAAGAATGTCGAATTTGAGAACGGACAGGGTTAATCGGTTACGTATGGGTGTACACACATTCTGGTTTTTCTCTAGCCCAGGGATTCGATAACTTGTCCATGCGCGTGGTCTCTTTGAGATTGATTTTAGGACGCGACAACGTGGTTGATATGGCTTTCTGTCGTGTTTTGGCGTCATCAATTATGTACGCTTGTTAACAGCTGTTTACGACGGCAGAGACTTTCGCACATAACTCATCGACGGACTAAAAACAGTTGTAGCCACTCCGTTTTTGTGCGTCCAGTCAGAGGTGCAGCGGATCAATATGCACTTCGCGAAAATATTTGTGAGTCTATGTGAATATGCTGACGCGCCTGGTGCATAAACGAAATCAAAAAACTACTACTTGAACAATTCAGGCTTACAGTGCGATAGCTTTGAAGCTAATGAGCATTAGTAAGAATGCGCTCCAAACGAGAAGGTATTTGACCGTGCCATCAGCGCGTGAATATGCACACTGGACAGAAGTCCACAAACCATAATAACGGAAAGGCTGGAAAATTCATCTTCAAAGTGGTAAATCTGCCCAACAAGAAGATGTAAGAAATGACAAAAGAGATAAAATCTCTACTTCGCCCGAAGTTAAATCATTTCTCTGGCTTGAGTGTAAGATGGAAACGGCAGATGGCTGCAACCAGCCAACGCTCTGGACCAGTTTGGAGGAATAAGCACCTGACCTCTTTGGCATTAACGCTGAAAGTTGCATTATCATATTATAAGGCCTGCAGTGGAGTGCAGAGCATAGATAGCCACTTGTCACCCTTATCTTTTGTTCTACCTGTGTGGAAAAGCAGCACAACTTTGAAAAACAGTTCAAGATGAATGTAAGAATTAGGGATCCAGCATTCTGTGACTGCAACTATGAGGTGATTCCCACAAGAGCAAATTTCAAAAGGCTTGACTAACTTGTCACATAAAGTGAGAGCGTCAGTATAAGTGCACTCAACGGCGATTGTTGTAAAGCGGTGTGTGGGCTTCGTGCTATGAAGCACTAATTTTTTCATAAAACTGACGGTGAAACTGAAACTAACTACATTGAAGCCAGCTGCGACGAGCTTCTTGCGGAAGAATCAAACCTCTACAACTACTAAAAACCGACTTAAACGGGTGTGTTGTTCTGACATCAGTATCGTCCGTTATTCTTAAGATTTCTCGCTCTTCACGGAATACGACGGCAGTTGTGACAGAAAAGTGAGTGCCATTTTTGCGAAGTTACGACGCCGTTCAGAAGTTTTAGATGAGTTTTCTCATATGCGGTATTATGGCGCTGGGCACAGTGGATACACCGAGATTCGAAATTTGCCAACTCAGGTGCAGAGGTAAGAAATCTCTATTGATTTCTGTGGTGCCAATAAAAACTCGCCGCAGACTGTGCGTCGGTTGTGATCGGCTGAACTTTCTCGAGCCAGAAAAATGCTCCGGTCCAATCTCATTGCATCCTTTCCTTTCCGGTGAGCTCATCCGCTTATTTTTCATGAGGGCCAGTCTTGGCCTATATCACTGGGGAACCTCGTTGACGAAATCCGCTCTTTAAGATGCACACGATTTTTCTTCTCATCATCCGGTGCACGTCAACGGCATATAATCCACAGCCACGATCTTCAATCATCACACTTGATGCTCACCTTCTCCGATTCATGGGGACACACCAGACCAACATCCTATCTCTCTGCTTAAGGCTTTTAAGTTTTCGAGACCCCAATCATAGTACTTTTTTCGCGTTCTGCGTTTTTCTGGGTTCTGTTGGACATTCGACTGGTCTAATATTCCACAGCACAGCGGTTTAGACGTCACCGTTAACTTCGCCCACGCCCTTCACCCGAACATTCGTTGCGTCGCTTCGTATCTGATGGTCTTCTTTGGAATGTCTCTTCTTATGAGAAAAGATAGCTACGGGCCTTCTCCTAACACCTGAACAATACGTAGCAGCCATAACTGCGGCTCCGGTTTTCCTACATGATTGGCTATGGTTCGGTCTGCTTGGTAGATGTTCAGTCCCCCATTCACTCACAAACGTTTCGAGTTTCGCGTGAAAACTTTATCTAAGTGAAGTACCTCCGGTATGCCATGCTGTACAAAGTGAGCAAGAAGTTTTTCGACGGCCACACTTTCAGTGGTACGGCTTTGCCAGTGAATTGCAAAATAGCCCAAAAAATAATCTACCGTGACCAGGTACTGTTCGTCACCGTGTATTAATATCTCAGCTGCTGTTATTTGCATGGGCCTTCCCGGAAGATCTCTTAGGAGAATCGTTTCTTTTACCCGACTTGAGCAGTGCCTTCTGTAAACGTCACATTCCGCTGTGTAACCCTCTGTTTTACTGGACGTGTCCGGCCAATACTAAAGTTCCCTTGCTCCCCGAGCACTCACCTTTACCCCAACATGTGCCATAGCGAACTGTTCATCGAACGGCTGCTGCAAATACTTCGAGGTGTAAATCTCCTCTTTTGAAGACTACTCCCTTTAAGTGGAAAATACTGTCACCTTTACGGGTAGGTTCTTCCTATCCTGTGGCCAGCCATCTTTTATCGTGCTAGTCAGGTTTCTATGCACTTGATAGTTTTCCATCCCGTCCTGCAGCTCCACCATTCTGTCCATCGGTACCATTTTGTCATCCATGGAAGCAATAGCCTCGAACTCAGAGTCATCAGTCGCATCGCCGGGTATATAACAGCGGAGGAGAGTGTCAGCGATGTATATGTTTTCTCGGGGCTGGCAGACTAACTCACTCTCAATTTTGTGGCTCTACTGACACCTTTTGTAAACGTCGCGGAGCGGCACTCAGTGATTTTTTCACAATTGCTATCTTAGGTTCGTGATCTTTGTTAAATATTATCTTTACTTCGGATGTGTAGGTATTGAAAAGTTCTACAGCAAGAACCACAACGAAAATTTCTACTTCGACTTGCGCACTGCTTTGTTGCTAAGTCGAAGAACTCTGAGTTCTATAGCCTGTTGGTCTCCCTTGTTGTAGTAACACAGCTTCAAGGCCGGACTGACTGCTATCACACCAAACTACCAGCGGAACCTCAGGAATGTGATGCCATTGCCTAGCGACGGAAATTAACCGTTTTATTTCTGAGACCGGTTGCTGCTCGTCGCCTCACATCCGTCTGGTTCCATAGTGTGCAAGTTGCCAGGCTGAATGCATTATGTCTCTCAACTTTGTGAGAGATCGACTCAGCAATTTGATCATTCAGTTTGGACACGAAACTGGGATTCCCGTTCTGGATCGTTTTCACCTTGTCTTGATCGACCTTCAGTCCCTCAGATGTGAGTACATGGCCACAAAACGTCACTTCTGCCGTCCGCAATATCATTTTATCCCGTGACGGCACCACTGCTTGTGGCACGCACCGTTGTAGAAGAGCATCAAGTTTCTGCTCATGCTCCATTCTCATTCTTCCGTATGTCAGCACATCATCAGCGAGACTGGTCATTCCGCCGAATTGGTCAAGCGACTGACGCAAACGTTTCTGAAAGTCACTCGACTCATTTAATAAAAATGCTAGACATCCACCGAAAACCACCGAAAAGGGGGGAAAACATGGTAAAATAACTAGACTCTCCGCCCATCACGAACTGCCGATAAGCGAAAGTCGAATGAGCCTTGACAAGAAAACCGGCATGGTTTAGTTCGGACAAAATATCGTCTAAAGTCGGCAAAGTTTATTGTTTCTTACGAAGCAGAACGTTTAGCGGGATGGAGTCAGTGTAGTTGCAAACATAACCAGACTTCCAACGTTACCGCTACCTGACTGATGAAATCGGTAGGCTCATAGATTGGCGTTATCTGACTTAGCTGGAACAGACGATTAAACTAGTGTCAAGATTCTTTAAGGGCGGCTAACGGAACTCCCCTGGCAGCTGATGCGACCAGCGACGGAATCTTATCTGCAGAAAGACTAGCAAAACCAAACACAAGGGAGGACTGACAAAACAGCTAAGACATCCCCAATACACGAAGGAATCCTCATAACGGACAGTCACGAAGTTTGCCGTCAGAATGATGTCCATCGGGCATTAGTGTCAAATTTCTTCCTATAACGAATTCGTCAATCATATGAAGTTTACCATTATTCAGGTTAGTGATAGGCAGAATTACTTTCCCTGATAATTGAGTTTTTCTCCATCCCACAGTCGTGGTTGCGTATCAGACCGCTCCGTACTCGATGTTTGAAAAGAAATTGCCGGTTTAATGTTGACAGGTGCGCCAGGATCAAACAGACACCGCAGTCATTTTCCTTCAATAAAAATCTCGGCTGGAATCCCCTTTGATTCGGATATATCTCGAGCGCCATTCCGCTCCTTTTGTTTCTCTGACACCCCATCGATCGGCCTAACGGGTGGTGATCAGAGCTGTTTCGAAAAATGTTTTTTTCAACATTTCATGGAGGTTTTCCCAAACGCCGGATTTGCCTCTTTTTGTCGATCAAGATCGCTGCCACAAAAATGACAGGTATATGTTGACAGCCTCACTCGTGTTTCTGCATTCGCTTTGAGTTTCACTCCGCATTCACTCTGGAAGTGTTGCATCCTCCACTGTGAAACCGCTTCACTGTTGCAAACATCGCTAACTCTGGCAAACGTTGGTTGTTTCCCCTTCAGCAGTCTGTTGGTCAGTGCAGCGTTCCGAAAGTCAAGAACCAATCGATCACGTATAAGGTTGCCCCTCGTGTGCTTGCGAAGGTTGCAAGTTCTTGCTAGCTCCTTTAGCGCCGTCACATTCTGGCTGACAACTTCTTTCTAACGACGGTTTCTTCAGACGAACCGAGAACGTTCGAAGTTCCATTTACCTGGCCAACAAAATTTTCTTCGAATTTGTTAATCAACGTATCCAGATCATTTTTGTCATTATCGTCGGCAGAAGTCGGGTTCCGCAAGATAGGATTGCCTCTATTTCTAACGCAGTGTTGCACCATGGTCATTTGATATTCTCTTCATCGTGTTGCACTCACTAGACTTCTGTCTCCACACTCACCATGCTCCTAACAGTCCGCCTGCTGTCCATCACCTACAACGCATCACGAGGACCAATTGCAACCGCATCCGATTAATTACCTTGGAAACTGCATGCGGGCTTTGTTCTGTCCTCTGAAACCATATTGCGTGCTGGAATGAGGAACCGAGAAAACCGTAACAACAATAGTCTCAGCAACACCAGACACCCTCAGTTCAGCGGAAGAACAGCTCTCTTTTATAGAGGAACAAAAGTATATACGATGGCTGTTGATCAACAAGCGTTCCGGCGTTTAGATTAGCAAGTTTGTTCCCACCGTAACAGGCGGGTCGTAAGTTTTAGCTTCCATTATCCGTTACGCTCGCAAATCAACTCTATGAAACGCGGAGACACCAGGGAATTTTCCCCGAAATTGAGGCGTGAAGCAATAATCCGGCGATAAGAGACTACATAAACAGGTGTGAGTCAGAGGCACAGTAAATCATGCACACGACTTACATAACCAAAAACCAAAAAGGTGCCGGCAGCGCGTTAACACGCTGCGTTTCGCTACGTTCCACGGCCCTGCATCAAGCAACTCAGTTGTTTGGTATTCTACACGTATTCAAACTTGTTTTAATTTCCAGTTCTTACAAACACGTTCGGTGGGGCGCCTGATCACCGTTTTTGAGTGGTTAGCGCCGATCGACGGCAATTCTGGCAGAAGCAGTTTGCACGTGAACTCTGGTTGGTTGAAATTTCTTAATCATAAAATTGCTGCGGTTCAATCTGGTTACGATGTGCCTTGTTGTTTCTCATTGACCATGCCAATACCCTGCTCAAGCGAATTCGTGAGCCACTTGGAAGTATGTTCCGATATCTGCTCTCCATAGCATAGTGTTCAACTCGGTGATGGTTTCCCCACGATCAACTGTTATGATGTCCGCATGTGACAAGTCATTGGGCGATCTCAATGTCACCTGACGGCAGTCGAAAGAATGAGCGGCTCTTAGGTATCAGCTCTACGCCAACAAATCAGTTTAACGGAAGGAAACCACGGTGATCAATTGTTTCCGACAATTCATCAGATCAGTTCAGCTATGTAGATCTAACAAAGCTGAAAACTGTGTAAATATCAAAATGAGTAAATAGAATTCCACCGTGTGATGTGAAGAGTTACAAAAAATCAACTGACTCATAAGCTAGCCATTCAGATGGCCAACCACCAATGATAGCGATGAGTGGTTTGGAGTTACAATCACTGTCACGTTATAGAGTTATTGATTTGGGTTTTTATGCGCATTCACACCGATGGTTTAACTCTTGGCAACGGCATCTGCAGAGTAATGATTGATCTGTGAGTAGTCAGCATTCTTTGTCTGACAAGTTTTCGGTGGATGGCTGTAAATTTTTCGGCTACAAGGAATGACAAAGGGGGTTAAACCCTGTGACCAGTATCGGCTAAACGTGTGATGACTTCGTTATGGATAAACTTGATTTAACCTGTCCCGAAGGATGTTATATAGTGTTCTTCGATCCTTTTGGGCGAACGCCTCATCGTGCGACCTACATATTCTGTCACACAACGACAGGAGATTGGGTAAAATTCCATAGGCTGGCCAGGAACAAGGAGTGTGCTCTTCCGGCCCAAAGTTGACAGAGAGGATGTGGTGAACAGAGTATGTAGCGCTTTCACTGGAACTATGCAAATGAAAGTGTTATGAAGTCGACAGTTGTGTGTCTCTGTTTCAGTACTATCTTTACGTAGAAAGTGAATCATACGGCATTTTTCCTCCGTGATGATCCGACTCCGTGCTTAAGTTGCTGTCATGCTCCGGATAGTCGCTTTCCGTGAAATCTTGGTGACCGTCTCCAGTTTCTGACTCATTAGCTCTGGGGACCAAGCTTCCAATGTACCGTTGGTCAGAAACCGGATGATTTTTCGTTTTTGCTTCGAAGGCATAAACCTGGTAAAAATGTATACTGTCAGGTCCATGTTGTTCAACGGCGAGCTGAGCGTCGTATACTAACATCACCGGACTTGTTCAATTTCAGGCCTTGTAAATGGATCGGGTTTTTATTCCCGTTCCAAAAGTAAACGTGATAGGGACATTCCTAGCTGAATGTGTGGGGGACATCAGGTAGAACATGCTAAGGTTTCCATAGAAGGGAAATGTCATCTGCGTCTTCAAAAAAGCATAAACCAGCAATATGCTGACCTAATTGTTGACGTTCCAGCCAACCAATAAATATGTCTGTTTGTAGTGGGACTCAGCTGCAAATTCGTCAACCTGACGATGCAGTTGGCAGATGAGTATATTTGGACGTTTTGAGTATATCGCATGAGTAATTCTTTTAACATAAGTGCGTTTGTGTCGGACTGGGTTGTCCATTGGTCAGCGTGTTTGTAAGTGGAAATGATAGTCTTTGTCAAAGAGACGTTCGCGAGTAACGAATCTGAATCACTGCAGCCGTCAAACTGCTCAAAAGTAATATAATTAATATGCTGAACGGTGGCGTTGGTGGACTGCAGCGTGAAATGTTTGAGAATTGCTGCAGGGCAGTCAACCTCCTCGACCACTTGGTTGATTTCATTTGAGACAGTAAGAAGAGTGTGTGACCGAGTTATTACTTTCTACCTCAGTAAGGAAATCGAACGTATCCAGTTGGGTGTGTTGACAATGTTGTTAGTTAATAGGTTCAGGTAGTTCTGCTAACCACTTTTCTGTTAAGTGGTACGTAGAATTGTGCACAACAAGAATGGTTTTGTTTGTGGATCATGGGTGAGCCTTATATAAGAGAGACGTACATTCAGTCGGTTCCCTTCGTTCTGACTGTGTACTTGCAATAAATCGTTGCTAAAAAGGTCGCTCGAGGCTGTTTACGACTTGTCCTTCTCAGTTTAAGGTTTTCTGAATCTAATTCAGACTGACGGAATCCAAAACATTCTACCAGTATAGTCCTCCCTTACCATAGTAATTAAACCTGCGCACTTTTCAAAGCTCATCATGAGGATGTCCCCACGTTCGTGGATAGTTCTCAGGGTTTGGAGGAGTCTAACTAGACTCTCACAAACAGACTGAGTTTGCCAATATTGATAGCAGAAACTTACTAGAACTGAAGAACTTTGCCAGAGTGGCGTTTGAAGTAGGAGCCAACTGATGGGCCGGGTCATGGAGATTTTTGAATTGTGCTTCACTATTTAGCTGTACACATCTACAGCGTGGAAAACAAAACGTTGACGCCCGTCGAACACACGCGTGTCACAGTGAACGTTTTTTTTTGCGTCGGCGCTATGACTTTATAATCGTTTCCTCCGTGCAACTTTCCCTCAGTGCACCCAAACTGAATTTGTTCAATCACATTTTCGAGGCGCTGCCTAACTGTAATTATTTTTTACGAAAATACCGCGCCGTCCTCGGTCCACAACTCGGGAGGACCCTTCTATTGTTCAATTTGCAAGCTCATACGTGCAAATCGGTGCATCATAAACCACAACTCAACCATTGGTATCACGCGAATATGTGATTCATGTACTTTTCAGCTACTTTGTTATACTTCTAACTAAATATATGGAATCCTCTGAACGAACATTCAACCCCATTAACAACTACAGCACGGAGAAGCCCCCGTTCTACTTCAAACCAAAATCTCCACGGACCTCGCACTGCACAGGTGGATTCTAACGACCCATCAAATACGGCTGTGACGAGTTGTTGTCCGAGCCACCCTGTGAAACACATTTCGTTCCCAGGCTCAGCCCCCAGTAACAATCATTTCTTATATCGATGTGTCACTCGATGTTTTTTCGTAATCATGTCCTCTACGGTAACTTTGCCCAACAGTCCTGTTTAACATCAGACTCCTTCGCGGTGACTTAAGAAGTTTGGCCCATAGCCTGAACGGATACAGGTTGACACTCCAATTTCTTCAAAAACGGGAATCGGCAACACGGAAAACGACTTGGTCCTTATCTACGGTACCACCACCGGGTGAAACGTCCTCAATTCCGGGCACATCCGCACACAATCGTATTCTTCCTCAACGGCCGGATCTTACTTCACTTTGATTACAACAAAATAGTGAAAGCCAACGTGTGAGAATGGGTCGCCCAAATTGCCCTCTGATTGAGGTGACTGAAACTATCAGTATTTTTCAGCTACTGCGGTATGATATTGGCAGAAAACTTGTCGATCTATAACTTATTTCAACCACCGTTCAACCGTGAGTGGTTCCAGTTGGTTGACAAAATAACGCAGGCACATGAAGATTCCAACGTGAGTTGCTCTAGGAAGGCAGCTTCTGAAGACAGTACGTGTCAAGTAATGTTTTCCGGGTATTGCAGTATTGATAATCCCTTACCTATTTGGATGAAGGTGTCAAAATTGTCCGGGTGCGATCGGTGAATGATGCTTTCTCTGAATGCGTCCTTTTTTCCCTAGCACAGTTGTTACAGATAAGCCACATTTCACGACAGCGTGCCTTCGGATGTTTCTGGAGTACAACATCCATAGATTAGATCTTGGCTTCCCCAACTTCTCAAGTTTTTTCCGGCGTATCAGCTGCTGAACCCGCTGGCATTCTGTCCAAAGGTTCAAGATACAGTAGACAATGGGAGCAATTCGGCTTAGGCAATCGTAGGCTCTGTTATTACTCCGGAACGACTGGCGATTGAGTAATTTACCCTTGTGTGACACTCCACTGTACTACCAGCAATGGCTCCGTCTGTAGTACACCCTGATTAAGGCCCCCATAACTGTGAGAGCGTGAACGTAAGAATTCAACAATTACAGTATTCGGACGAAGTGGGCTTGGAAGTTGTTCCAAAGCCGCGTTGTTTTACATAAATATTTGGGAATGTTAAAACAATATTTCCAGAAAAAGTATCGAGAGTTCATCAACTGTAAATAAACAGTGCCAACCAGGAAGCTGGAATAAATCGAATAACTTCCGAGTGTACTAGTTTGGCGATGAAAATATTTCCGAACAATTTCGTCAAGAAAAAAATCATTGTTAACAACGCCCTTGTGAATAGCTTTATGAATGCGCACGTTGCAATTTTCAAGATGAAACACTTCATCCTATAGCCTGGGAGTGCTTTATTTGACAGCGTTTTGAATATATCGTCAAAGTGGAAACTTACAGCCATACAATGTTGGCATTGCATTTCAACAAGAACACCAACGGATTTGACAGCGAAACATGTGTGACAAAATTTCCAGCTTCCTTGTCTCTACGATATTTCTACCATTTCCCCTTTTTTGTAGGATATCATATGCGATAATTCGGTCGTGCCTAATGTGAGTTTAATGGCGCAGTGGTAAACACGGCTGTTTCATGAGAGATATAAGGTTAGACTGTAGCATCTGCAGATAGGGATGCCCGTAGTTTGTAAATTATTACGTGCTTTTATCGTTTTTATCAAAAAAAGCTTTGGGCTTTGTTGACGTTGGATTGGAGTAAACCTATGCGGTTGTTCTTGCTATTTACTTCGAATGTTGTCTTTATGGAAGTTCAAGTTGAACATCACCCACAATTGATCGCAGCTGTCGCATTCCCATAGACTTTCCAGTCGGCCCCTTTCGAAAAGAAGCACTAGACTCGAGTTTCGCTCTCATTAGAGCTCGTCAGTAGTGCATATCCTTGCCACTGCCGGGACTAGAACTCCGGCCATGCTTTCATGAGGCAACCGTGTTTACCACTGCGCCATTGACCTCACATTAGGCACGACCGAATTATCATATGTGAACGCTCAACCACTTTCGCTTGTGAGTAATGATCAGGTTGCCCGATCGTCTCGAGAGGATATGCACTACTGACGAGCTCTAATGAGAGCGAAACTCGAGTCTAGTGCTTCTTTTCGAAAGGGGCCGACTGGAAAGTCTATGGGAATGCGACAGCTGCGATCAATTGTGGGTGATGTTCAACTTGAAATGTCCACAAAGACAACATTCGAAGTAAATAGCAAGATAGCTGGAATACGTTGGAAACTAAGAGTGTTTCTGAGCGTCTAGGAAGTTGATGGTTGCAAATGATCGACCATTGAACGATGTGAAAACTGTTAACAGGGTACGTTTCACTGTACTCATTCGTTCACCGATTTTGTTAACTTTGCTATTTTTAATCGA
>LOND01004245.1:11503-25817 GCA_014220965.1 Paragonimus kellicotti
GATAGACTGGGGACAAGAAAATAGCCGCACACTGCTTGGCCTAGATAAATCATGCTGGAGCCAAATCGAACTTCTGGAAAGCAAGTAAGAGAATGACGTAACGGTAAGCTGACAACCGAACACAGTATTGAACTAATTTTTACTTATGCGGCCTGTGGTAAAAATTTGGAGGAGACAACTGAGAAGTTTAATGCAAGGAATGTGGGAACGAGACCTGTTGCCAGCGTATCCGTTCGAAGGCTCATGAAAAAATCCGTTGCACTGTTCATGACCTGTAAAGGAGTGGTCTACCGTGCACATTAACAGATGACTGTTCTACCAGTGACATTGTGTGACATGTTAAAAAAGTCCTGAAAAGAAAGTCCGTCGGCTCGCTCCACAATGTGCAACTTCGAAGGCTACTGCACACTGGATACCCAAAAGATACAAATACCGGGAGGCCCGATTACAGAAACTTCGGTTGTCGGATACGGACAGACGGGAGTCATTCTGCACCTGGTGTTTTTCTCTGAAAAGGATCTATATTCGGCATATTCAGCGACGAAGCAATATTCTATCTGAAGGGAATCTCGCAAAAAAAACCATTTTTGGCATATTATAGCTGGAATACGTTGGAAACTAAGAGTGTTTCTGAGCGTCTAGGAAGTTGATGGTTGCAAATGATCGACCATTGAACGATGTGAAAACTGTTAACAGGGTACGTTTCACTGTACTCATTCGTTCACCGATTTTGTTAACTTTGCTATTTTTAATCGATCCAGTGTACCGCTTTGCTTCCGTTTGCTATCACGCTCAACGTCCACGTTTCAAATTTCGTTTTAAGTTTCTTTGAACCGTTCAACTAGACTCAATTGTGTTCACAGCCTGCCTGAATGTTTTTGTTCCAAACCCGACCTGATAGTTGTTTGCGATAAGAACGCATGGATTATCTAGCAAACTTTTGCTGATAATGGTGGCATGATGCCACCGCCATCCCACGTGAGTCTCACCGGAAGTGGCTTTCCAGCCCATTTACCGCTTGCCCAGTCGTCAATCCAGAGGAGTCAAATTTCGTATTCTGGCCACCGCGGAAGCGATCGGAATTCGGTTGCGCAATCCACAGTTGTGCGCTCAGAAGAAATTTGTACAGGCCCTGCGGTTACCATGGCCCCCGTACCGACTCGACAACTCCGTTGGTCAATTTTGTCACCTAATTGCCCTCCAATTCACAACCACATGACGTAATTGTGTGACTAATTGCTTTTGATTTTGCTCGCTTGACAACCATGATGATATAAAATGTTATGTAATTGGCCCGATGATGAATAACCGAAAACAGACTGTTCGCCAAAACACCTTTTTACTTCTAATGAACTCATGGGGCTATTCGAATCGTTTAAATAGTCCATTATTATTGTCTACACCGTTTGTAACCTTCAACCGCATAGCCTACACCCTTCCTCCCGTTCCGGTCAATATAACGTTGGAATTTCGCAAATAAACTGTATTTTCGTTGCCATGTTTGTACATATGATTTTCAACTTCCAGACATATTTTATTTCCTAGTTGGTCATCTCCCCGCTGTTTGTTCTCTTTATCTGGAACCGGAAAGGAGGAGAACGTTCAATTGTTAGGCATGTATGTGCAAAGTTGTTTTGTCCGAGCTATTTTTTAGAGCCCTAATAGCCCGGTATCTGAACCGATCTACTCACCGCACCTTAGAGAGGAAGGGTTGATTTTTGTGGTGGAATTGGAATTTAACTTCATTGGCAAAGTTTGTCGAAAATATACCCTATTATTTCGTTCCCGTTTTTGACAAAACGACAGAATTATTCACACCTACCTGCTGACGCTAGTCTGAAAGTACCGCTGGCATCGCGTGCAGTACAGCCCTTGATCGAAGAACGGCGTGAAGACGCAATCCCAGTGATACCACTGGGAAGGCAGAATTGACATTTGATCCAGTTGTCAATACTTTGATCCTCGGCTGGCGTCTCCCTCTGTCCACATTCTTCGCAAATATCCGAGCTCAGTTCCGCCGTTGACACCGCTACTACCACTGAACTCGGCCTCGGTTGCGGTTCATCTTGCTGTCGCCGGTAGTGCTGGAACAGTTATTCCGACGGTTTGGCACAGGAGGACATTCAAACGGTTGGACTGTTCCGAAGTCCACTGTGCATTGCACTGCCGAATGTCCGTGGTCTAAGTTCTTCGCTCCAGTGGATTTGGTTTCACATTTTGGTCGTTCGATTGATTATCCGGGAGATCCAAAGTGACCACGAAAGTATTTTTCGCATTTTCATGCTCCACCGGGATGAGGTAAGGCGGCAATCGACTGTGGCCACAATTACCAAGAAACTCCCGAAGCTCGTCTAACAACTGGTTGAACGTTGTGTCGTCCAGTTGTCTCTTGGCCATCATTCCTAACTCTGTGAATGCCGCTACGCCGGATGAACGTACGTACGTTTTCCTCGGGCCTCGTAGTTCACAGCAGGAACTTCCAAAATCTCACTGAACTGCTTGGTTCAACGGGAGGATTACAGGAAAGTCATTCCGGTTGACCGCTGAACGACTGGTGTACGTGCAAGGAAAGCATGCATGACAATAGATTCTCCACTGCCAGGGGACACTCGCAATTGCGATTCATTGGAATTATACTGTACGTGCGAGTGTAGTCCCTCACAGTAATGGCCGTCGCAGAGGCAGTAAGAGTCAAGCGGGTTTCGTCCGCGAAGTATTTCGACATTAACCGCATCACAATGGGAACCAGCTGACTATTCAACCCAAGGTAATCTGCGCGAATATTTATCTGCGGGTATGAGCGGCATGTAGAGACGAGCAGTGCCTGACGGTCGTTGATGATGTGGTCGAAGATGGCCGTTGTGCGCTCGATTGCCTGCCAAATCCTGATCTGCGCGTTCAATTGTGCCGCTTAATTGACCGATGCGTTACTTCCACGAAGTTTTTGTCCCATCGGTCAAACGTGGGGACCTTTGGGCTGCAGTTGTTGGTCCACTTTTGTGAGCCTGATCATCAGGTGCCCACCACAGAAAGAAGAGCCGGCGTCCTGCATGATAGCCAACGCTGCAGCGTACCTTCATCCGGTTACGCGTGAGCATAGCTACCATGAACCACATGCTTCACGGTCAGATTGGAGGTCCGACCGCGCACGTTCCTCAAGATATGCACTAGGCACGAAAGTTGGTGTGCGCGCGGAAGTTTATGCGCAATTGCCGCTTGTACCCCCGCACTGTCGTAGTCCCCACCAGTCCAACGAAGAGTTCGAATCGCCGAAGAAACAGCGCAGTCGATATCGTCGTTTCGTTTACCAGACAACCGAAACAAACCTGTAAACCAACTCCGTTAGCGTCTAAAGCCACCATGACGAAGAAGCTGTGGCGTTCCTCACTACTCTTATATGGCGTCGGGCCCGATAACCCCGGGGCAGCGCCGACAGTCCTACTTGTCCATTACTCACGGATATAGAGTGCCAGATGAGTTTCACTATCTACATTAAATCGGCGCTTACTGGTTGTGTTCAGTTGCGCGTGCAAACCACCGAGGTAGCCAATGTGTTTCTCTTCGCGAACATCCGGGCGCGGAGATTACACACATCCTTCGTTGTTGTCTTCTTGTCGAGGCGCTGCCGGGTGCATTGTGTGATATTGGAAGAGACTGTGCTCTTGAGTAACTACCGTCGGATATCCTCGGCATCTTCATCCGTGAGGCGACGCGTTGAAGCTTCGTAGTGAGCAGCGATTACGTCACAAGACGGTTTTGCAGCAGGACGAATTTGTGACATGGAAAGATCCGTCGATACTTCGGTTGAGATGGATATAAGCGACTGTCTCCCGGACTACGAAGAATGAGAGTACTACCTAAGCCCTGCGGACGCCTGAACACACACGTCTCTTATGATCACCGAATACGGGTTCGGTTGATCGAATAGAATACGAAGGGCCGGATCGAGCTTCGAACTGTTTCAGCTCAACAGAAACTGCATCCAAATTTTGGAATTGTCGTGGAGATACGACACTACCAAAATGTCCTGAAACGTCATCGACAGTTCAACAGTACTAGTGCTCATGCTTTAGGTTGGGCAGAAAGCCTCCTACGGAGGCATGCTGCACAGTTATCGTGAGTGCGATCCAATGACGACCAGCGGATTGCGAACAAACGTGTTCGGCCTACGGGGTGCAAAGGTTTGACGGGGTGGGGTGGAGAGGTAACCACGCCACAGGTTGAGGGGTGTACCAGATAGGGGCAGGTATTCATGTGTCTGTAGCCTGCATCATTTTCGCAAAACGGTGGAAAGTTTATTCCTCAACAAACTAGGGCTTTTGGCACTTATTTGACGTATTTCAATTTTCTCGTTAGCACTGCTTGTTCACAATTGATGAACTGTAGACACTTTGTCAGAAACTTTGATTGTAACACTCCCGAAAGTATTTAAAAAAGAGGATTTGCGCCAAACTTACCGTATTCCCCTTGGAACGACTTTCAAGCCCAATTCCTGCGAAAGCCATAATTGCCAAGAATTCTCGTCAAAGTAGCAGCGAGCGTTTATTTTATTATTGCAAAAACTGGTAGGGCCTGAAAGTGTCATATATCAAAGGAATGCTGGCTCCCTTACATTAATGAGACGTTGATCATCGATGGACGTTCGTTTACCTTAATATGCCGACCTCTGTGGTGTTTTGATCTATTTTGAGCTGCTTCACCTTTTTGTGTTCATTTTGCCATTTTCATTTCATAATAAGTCGTGAATGAACAGCCGGCAGAATAGCACTGTTAGTAGCTAAATCGAGATCCGTTTCACCTCTATGCACTCCCAGTTTAACTCATTAAGGTACCATTCGATCATTTTAGTTTCATCATCTAGTTTCGGGCTACTGTCGAGTTACTGTTCGACTGCGAATAGGTTAGCCACTTTTGAACTGGACAACTCTTTTTATGTGCGACTGAAATTTGACAGACACGCACGATATGTTTCTGAATTGGCATATTTAACTTGGATGTTTTGCGCCTTCCATGTCTTCAATCCAACGACGTGCACACAAACCGTGTGACAAGGAAAAGTCAGCTGATAAGTAAGATGGTTGTACATAAACGTAATTTTGTCCTACATTTGTAACCTACCCCCTTGGCTCTTCTAAGGTTGTCGCGTGATGCGCAATGTGCTTCGAAAATTACACCCAGCGGACACTATTCCCAATAGGAAAAACTTACGCGAGCGCACCTAATAACTTTTGGCCGGACACTTAATGCCACTAGATATTTAACCTCCTAGACGAAGGAGTTGTCTGCACCGTTGTTGAGGCCGGGACCACATTTTGTTAGGCATATTGTTCGACGGACTGTTATCAGTTTCAAACCCGTAAGCAGTTTGAAGGGAGAGTCGTCCGGACTTCTGTCCGCCCACTTTGGCGCTCAGTCGAGTGAGGCTTTGAAGAATGGTTCCACAAGAAATCTTGGAACCGAATATTTGGAAAAGTGACTTAGGGAGTCCTCCCGACCAATATTAAAAGGAACTTCTGACTTCATCCTCGCGGCGGCTTAAAAACTGCACTGCAGTTGGAAGAACCTATAAGAGGATTGGAACCAGCCGGCAATTAACTTGCTTACCACTGATCCGCGGTACGAAATTTTGGAAACAAGAACGAGATTCACTTCACGGGAAGTTCAAGCTGACGTTCCAGGCACAGTCACTCTAGGTATAATGTCCGTGAAAATTAGGCATTTTCCATAAAATCGCAAAAGTACATTTTCGCAAAGAGCTAGCTTGGATAATTTCCATCTAGCTTTTACAGTCACATACGGTAGGTATGACTCATATGTAAAAATTATAACGAATCCCGCAGGTCCCTGAAAATCACAAGGATGGTACGGACTGCAGTGTACTAGCGGTGGGTGGGGATGTTGGTTAATGCGCTAGTATCACAGGAGTCTGCCATGAGACTGTTGCTTGTGAGTGTCAACTAGTTCATGCTTGCTCGGGTTTCAAGTGGATGTGGAATGATTGGCCAGGGGAGGTGGAGGGTTTGTACGAACTGTTTTTGGGCACATAGGCAGGGATTGTGGAGTCTGATAGCAATAGCCTCGGCCGTTGATAGGAGCCGCACTATGACAGCTCTGTGTCAGGCTTGATGGATACTGCAGATGACTCACCGGGATTTATTCGGCCACCAGATTCAATTAAGTGAGTGTCTATTGTACTGTAAGTGGGCTTTCTCGACCCGTTTCGAAACCGTTTCGATAGACGTTACGAATCCCTCCCAATGGCCGCCTTTTGGTCCCCCAAACGTAACCGGCTTGGTAACAACAGGTGAGAGAGTAGATACAGAAAGACGAAGAGAACTTCGGGCAAACCACTCTTAAAGCATGTTACTAGTACCAGGCTTGCGTCGAGCGACACGATAAGTATTGCTGCAAAGTAAACACTCTCGGCCACGTTGGAGAGTCTACGGCCAATTATTTCACTGTTAAGTTCGCCCTCATATGAAAGACAGCTAAAAATTGACCCTTTCTCAGGTGTCTAGACGAGTTCAAGTATCTTGTCGGAATGTAGATTTTTATCTGTGAATCTTCCCAAGGGTATCCATTTCCAATGAGAGTTTCCCGAATATATCTTACCTCCTCCTGGAGAGTGTCCGGTGTACAGATCTTTTGCGTTCTGTTCAAGAGACAACGCATCACATTTTTTCTGTATTCCCAGGGAACAAACCTTCTAACATATGTGTATTGACCCGTCCAAGTCTTTCTTCTGTAAATGGATGTTCGATTCGTTCTATCTGACCGACGAATCGAAGCAACGTCTAGGAATGAGAGTCTGTTATGATGTCCTAACTCGGCAGTGAACTTTATAATCAGATGTGCTTTGTTGAACTCATCCCAGGTATCCCTGTCGTTTGGAACAGAATATCGTTCGGACAAAATATTTCATCCAAATATTGCATGTGAAGCCTGCGCTCGGTTACGGTGTGATCAAGATCAGCTGTATCTAGTTTGGCCCCAGATATGTTCGGGTAGCGCACCTAGAGATTAACCCATTACTACTCCATCTTTCTTCATGTACAACTCCCCAGTTTAATGCAATTGAAGTTTATAGGTGCATAATAATAATAATTCTTTCAGTATTTCTCCTGTAACTCTGACCCCAACAGAGATAATCAATAATTTCTCGCAACGGTACACAGGTAAATAGAAAAGTCTGATCCAGTGACAACATGTCTTTCCGGGTATTCACTACATTGATCGAATTCACAATGCGGAAGGTATTATTCGGATTAACTTTGATCGGTTTTTGTATCTTCACTTGCCACTGTGCTAAGCTATGATGCAGAGAATTGTATGTCTAGGATTATTCTCAGTGATCCGCACCACTTATGTGATCTTTTAATGACCTGTTGGATTCGTTATGAATTTTTCATATATATATTCGCATTTACCTTATGTAATTGTAAAAGCCTGATGAGAATTACCGAAAACAGCTGTTCGCAAAATTGACTTCTTATGAATTTTACGGGAATCTGGAGAGGATTGAAACGATCAAAAGACCCAACGTTGGCGAGGCAACTTAACGAGTATGTTACGTCTGGCAGCAGACTCGGAGAAGAGGAGGATGTTTTATGGTTTCACAATAACTGCGTTGACAAAACGGAGTTCCCCATGTTTCACTGGAAGACCTTATGCACTTGTAATGTATCACCTAATGCCAAATCCGCGGAACGTCGTACTTAAAACGAAAAAGACTAGTGGTTAACAAAAATTGACGAAATAATGCGCAGTCATTCTCAACGTGTGATTGCTCTCGAGACGTTCATCGAGGAAGTCGGAAGCTTGTTCGAAAAGTACGTACAGGTAGAGGTACAAAAGCAAGCGGACAAGACTGTGAACAATTTGCCGTGCAGTTTGAATCCAATTAGGCTGCAAGCTGAGTTTCCAACAGAACCAAAACGGTATGTTCACAACTTTTCCTCTATAACGTTAAGCCGTACTATGTTAGAGGCGCTATCACTAGGCCCAAAATTTTGTCATCCGAAGTCTGAATGTAACCGCTTAGACACAGAAGTTCAATTTGAAAATTTACATGCTCAACAATATAGGCTGTTCCATCGTCATCGTTTACTGCTGAGCACTGTAAGTACACTCATGGACGTTAGCTAAACTTATCTTAATAGTAAGGTACCGAACTGCGGTGTTCTGAAACGGAAATGCTTAAACGCTGTAAGAGAGTTGGAATCCAACCAGAGTGTTTTATTCATAAAACCTGACGAGGGATAACTTGACGTTTCAAGAATGGAAAAAGATTATGGTAAAACGCTAACAATAGAGGGAAGCCCATCCAAATTCCTCCACCAAATGAAGAAGCTGACGCTATCAATGCTTCAGCGTTCGAGGACATCAAACCACCAGGACTGGGCATTCCACGTTTGTACTGTCTCCCAGCAGTCCATAAAGAGGGCGTGCTATTAAGACCGAACCTAGACATGTACAACTCGCCGTATCGTACCTCAGCGCAATGGCTTTTACATTTGGCGGAGCAATTTGGATAGGCTTTTCCCTACTGCTGACGTTCTTCCTAATAATAATAATATATATTTCTCAACGCATTCGTGAGAGACACGCTCGGATGTGCGCGATCATGACAGATAATTACAGGCGTTACAAATCAACAACATTGTAAGACAAACATGAAGTCTGCTGACAAAAGAATGCATAATCAGACAGAGGTAGGTTGCGGTTTACGAAAGTTTGATACACACATCAGTAAGAGAAATAGTTCGCTCATTCCTCAGATTCTGTTCCAAAGATTAAATGTTATACTAATTTCTCTTATACAAGGTTATGTGGGGACGATATTTCAAATATTTCAAGGTCATGCCGGGAAATACGTGCAAATGCATCTTCGAGGGGTTCCGCCATTATTTGACATAATTGGCTACGGAAAAATTTTGAAGCAGTTCGGCTCGGGCAAGGGAGGACGGGAACTTCCAAAATCCGGCGAAGAATTGAGCAAACTCCAGCGCAGGACTTCTTCGGTTGTTCCAAACGTCAAAAAGTTGAAAATGTCGCGAACTGCTCGGTCAATATGGGGTTTCTAACGTCCGTTCATCGCGGAAAATTTCCTCGCATAGCAGATGTTTTCAAGAGTGAGAAAAAGAGCACAATCTTACGCGTTAAATGGAGAAATGCGGAGTGATCACATGTAATATGATAAATAATGTATGTATATATTTTCTTGACTAAAACTTCACGCGATATAATTGCTTTTCCTTTCATTGAAGTATATAATATGGGCAGGTAATTGTTATAGTATTCCGCGACTATTGGGTAGTGAGCAGCTACTTCCGGAATGATCACCACGTGATACTCCTTCTTCGGATGCATGTCAGTTGAGGCCCCATCCTGCAGGCTTGTAATGTGCTGATCGCTTTTCCCCCATTTTACTTCACCCCCCTCCGACTCGAACCTTCATCTCTGTTATGTAATCGCAATGGATGAAACGTTTGTCAGCGGATAGAATGCCCTTTGGTTCAGCTTACTGATTGTACCTCAGCGGCTCATCTTTGTTCAGGGAGGGGGAAAGCTGTCAAAAGTGTATTGAGGCTTGGAACTGATATGGGATTTCAAACCGCCGATCAAGATAACTTCTAAGAGGAATTTGTAAATCATCAGCGGGATATACTTAAGACGGCCCACGCCATGCTAGAGTGCAATGTAATACCTTAACAAAAAGTATTTTGAACACAAGCTGTAAGAAGACGGATAGTGGTAGATGTTAGCATTTCGTATTGCCTCTTCAGTACCAAATAACAATAACCAGGAACATATATATGACACTAGTGGGGTGAGGGGTGAAGAAATAAAATAGCAAATTAGGTGGAGAACAACAACGCAAAACCATTAGGTCCATGGGAGTCTTAAGGCTCATACATAACTGCTTATGTACACACATTGCTGGCTTGAGGAGACTAATCGCGACAGCTTCTGCAAAACGTCGGAACTGCGAAGTAGCGTGGCGCATTATAATCCTGAATGTTGATTCGGGATTAATCTGGTGACCGGTGGCCAACATGTGTCTGGCGATAGACGAAGCCGGAAGTTTGCGTGATCCCTTGGACGAAGGAAGTAGAGCATACAATGCGGCCGAAAGCGTGGTAGATGACCACGCAGACGGTTTCCTCACCTCCACTCCACTATTGTCGTGTATGCGTTGCTGGTTATTGTTATTTAGTACTGAAGAGGCTGTACGGAGTGTCAGCATCCACCAGAGTCAGTCTACCTACTGCTTCCTATTGTTGAGCTTTGTTGATGAAACCAACCATTCCAATAAGTATTTTAACGCAGCACGATTGTCGCCATCCAACTAGCAAGTCTTCGCGTCACTCATGCACTTGCGTATATGAACCGGAACGCCAGTCTAAAATGCGGTGGCTGTCTCAGTTCAGACATCGAGCACTTTTCTGCCTGGTTTTTGGGAGTGGCTGGCGTTTCACGTTGTGGGTTTTCGTCTGCCGTTTACCATTCGTTGATCCGATTTTGTTAGGCTGTGGCTCGTCTGGTCATCCGTGTTGTTCGCTACTAATTCACCTCGGGATCTCACCATATCCATCGTCACGCCGAGATATTCTTCCCAATGTTGGAGTAACCACGCCTTTGATTTGGTCATCCGCCATGCTCGTCCTCACTTCAAGGATATTGCTGCGATATTACCGGAATTCCAGGGGTATACGCTTGGTTCAACGCCTGTGAGTACCGTGGTTGATCTGAAAGCTCCAGGTGTGGGATTGATCGCGCTTCCAGTTTGCTTATCCGTCACAATACAATCCGCGAACCCCGCATAGGGTACCCTGATAGTTTCAGTGAAAACGAGTGGCCGCAACCTTCCATTGTGCAGTTACTGTGGGAAACTTAGTCACCTGCACAGAAGGATATCCACTTCCTACTGATAACGAGCTATTTTTGTTGCAGTTGGCGGACACAACTATCGAAAATACGTCACATCTGGCACCAGCCTACCAAAAGATGTAATTCGACAAGAAAAATCTACAGAAGATGGCGTTCAGAATACCTCCGAAAAGATATTTATTCCTAAATATAGCCACCTGGCTGTCAACTTAATTGAAAATATTCCAACGCATAATGCAGAGATTGCCCCACGATCTGGTTTGAAATGGTGCTCACCGTATTTATATGACATGATGGTCTACGGGCATTTCGAGAGAACACATGGGCAGTTCGGATTATGTAACAAACTATTTCACCAGAATTGGTTTCATACCAAACCAACAAAATTTCATTTTCTGTCCGAATGGCAGTACACATAGTTTCCGGATCAGACGGTCTTATGGATTCATAGAAGAGGCGGCAAGCTTAATCAGGACCACAACAACGAGTGCTGACTGACTAAGAAGATTCCGTGGATTTGGTTTATGCCACCGTGGCTTCATCGCCACCATTTTAAGCGTATTCATCCCCTAGACTTAAAACTAATGTGAAACAATCAGGAAGCTGCCTGGACCAGTGAATGCGCACAAACGTTTGAATCACTGCGGGTCGTCGTGCTACTTATCCACATATATCATCAAATGCTGGAAAATTCACTTTCTACAAAGAAGCAGGGACCACGCAATCGTATTTGGTATATATGACCTCTTCTTTTCGCGATAATTAACATCAAACAACTGAATAAAGGCGACAGAGAATGACTAGGATGCCACGGTGACGTATGGTTGATTAAAGATGGTTATTAATGGTTCAAGGGGGAAAAATCGCTGGAATCCTTCTTGAATTCGGGGTTGCGAATTCCTGACGAAAGCTTACAATGCGCATCGGTAATCAATCGGCTAATGCAACGAGACACATAGACAAACAAGCAGCTAGCTTGATGGTAAGTGATCTTAAGGAAACTTGACCTTGAATATTAAAACTGATCTGACGAAAGGTATTCCAAAGCTGACTCTATTGACAGAATGCAGAATGTGTTCCAGTGCCATACCAAAGCGCAAAAATCTCGGATTGCAATTTTTACGAAATGCTGTGATAGTTCATTCGAACCATCCGGCAAACCAGTGGAAAGTAAAAGCTATAGAACCCGTTGATTTTGATTTCATGGTAACACAGTATGGTGGTGGAAAGGGTGCCAATTATTTATTGTAGAAACATTTACATAAGGTGAACAGCAAGTCCACAAACCACGGCACCTGGAGTCTTAACAATCCAAAAACGTGAATTAGGTCGTGAGAAATCAAAAAGCTCAAGGCGACCGCATGGTAATTATGTTGGTGGTCTCATCAGCACAAAGGTAGCTTGCATTGTTTAAGCCACAAGTCAGAGGCGGCAGGTCAAAACACCCCATAATGAACAGCGTGCACAGCTGAAGGTTGTGGAAGCTAAATTTCACGATGGAACGCTCGATGCTAGTATTACTGGACGGCTGACTGAAAAAACTCCGTGAACTCTAAACATCTTGGTTTTGGGTAAATACCTCAACATGTGAGATGGAGCATTCCAGGTTGCACTAGTGACTACCACGGCTGTGGCATCCGCCATCGTTGACTGACCAGCGCAGTCGTCGGTAGTCCCGTAGACGAATTGTATAGTCTGTTCAGTGCATGGTTCCTGTTCGAGAGCCCGTAGATTGTAACATTTTCAAGATAGTAATAATAATGATAATGAATGCGATGATAATAAATAAATTGGTTGCGTATGTCTGGAGTGTGACAGTCGTTATACACGTGTAGGTCATATATAGTGAGTTTTGAATGTTATAATCATTCTTCTAGTTCGTGTGAACCGGAGACCATCGACTTCTGACAAATCACCCACCCTGCCTTTCAGAATCCTGAGTCGCAATGTCCTTACACGTTCGCCATTCTTTAGCTTTGTCGGAGGTTTTGTTTAGCTTTCATTTCAACCTCTTTTTTCCCTCATCCTGCCTAGAGTGTGTCAGTGTGAACAGCTATAGTAAACCACTTTTTGCTCCATACTTTCAATTGCCTTTTCCCCATCTTAGACCATACCTTTGCGGTCGTCCTATTTTTGTTCCGAAAGATCGCTGTCCCATTTTCCTACCAGTCTACCATCGGACCTGTCGGCACTGACAGGCTAAACAACATTGTCCATACTCACACATCTCTTAGTCACATTTTGATGGATTCACACTAGACAAGTGGCGCAAATCACTTTTTGTGGGTGTTAAGCGCGAGTGTCTTTTAACTTCGGTCATTGTGACAGCCTAATCCGAAACGACTGCTGCCAATCGTGTATGAAACAGTTGGTGGTCAAATTTCCTGGTTTCGTTGATCCCTTCTTGGTTATTCTTTTTCCTTCTCCTTGAACTCTTGCTGCAGTAGGTTTTGGCGCTCACTGCGAGCTGACTCGACTTTCGTATTACGTGCAGTGAATTGTATTACCTGTCAACTTTGTTTTTGTCACGTTTGGACGGTAATCATAAGTCCGATTAAAAAACATGAAAAGAAGCTTCCGTTCACCATAAATTCATATCTTTGACTGGTACACTTAAGCAAAATTGAACAACGGTTCAGAAGTTAATTATAGAAAATAAGCAAGAGATAAGTCGGCAGCACGACATCGCTGGCAATAATACCACAAACTAAGCAGACCATCGGTAATCTACACCGGTCGGGATGCATAAATGAGACATAGGCAAACTGTTTCTCGGGCCTTAAGGATGTGTTCGGTTAAAGAAGCACAATGTTTGAAGCGAACAGGTTTTGAACACAAAAACGTGGGTGATATAACCGGATTGTAACCTCTACCACATGATCTCTCAAGATGTACTATGGATCCGGCAGACAATACGAAAGGCTTGCCGAGTGTCGCTTGCCAATTTCAGTTAACCGAGGGTACCAAGATCTATGGACCAACGTGCTTGTTGCCCCAAATTAAGGCCGAAGAGGGTAATGTTCTTGAAGTACTTTAAGATAAGCGCAAGGTAGTGCAACGTACAAATGCTGAGAGACGATAATAGTCATAGGAATAATTAAGGAATGAAGCAGCGTTATAAGGCATGTCACATTGTAAACAGATTGTCTTCGACCGTTCTTAGTGGCTGGAGCAAGAGAACTCGTAATATTGCAGGTCGAGTTGATGTTATTAGTTATCTACGTGTTTTCAGCTCAATTATACTGTGCACCTTGGACGACAGTGTTCAGCTGGCATGTTATAAACGTAACCTGAACTTTTACAATCGTATCATACAAAGATAAGATTTTTCCCAAACGTTGATGCGAATCACTCGTCGAACTCTCGTTCCCACGCAGTTATTCCGCCGTTGGTGGACCTTAGCTTGATTTTTCCATGCTGTTCC